>JAHXMU010024167.1:0-11697 GCA_019455685.1 Philornis downsi | reverse complement strand
TTTTTTTTAATTGAATATTTAAACCGCCAACACCCTTATGGCCCACCCTGTATTTCAGATGTAATGTACGAGGTGTGTTCAAAAAATACGGCGAATTTTCAAATTTCGCGGGCTATGAACATTAGACTTTCGATTATTATTTTTTTTATGTTGGTACACTCGTTTCGAAGATATGTTGATGGCTTTGTCCATATAGCACGTTTAGTTTGTTTGTGAGAGGCATAAATAAGACAAGTATTTTGCGTGTTCGTCGATTTTCTGCTGTCGAAAAAATGGATCAAAGAAGCTGCATCAAATTTTGTGTAAAAAATAGAACTCAGTGTTCGAACTTGAAATATTGACAGTGGCTTTTCACAGAAGGGCGAGAAGATGTGAATGACGACGCTCGCTCTGGATGCCCCAGCACATTAACAACCGATGAAAATGTTGAGAAAGTGAAGAAAATTGTTATGGATAATCGTCGAATTATAATTAGAGAAGTTGCTGAGAATGTCGGCATATCGGTTGGCTCATTCGGAAATTTTGGGCATGAAGTGTGTGGCAGCGAAGTTCGTTCCAAAATTGCTGAATTTTGACCAAAAATAATGTCACATGAGGGGCATAACTGGTGACGAATCATGGGTACACTCGTATTAGTCAGTTTACCAATAAAATTTATTACTTAGTTATTGCAACATACGAGTATATTTATATTCTTGTTATGTATTTATAAAAAAAGAGTAAATGGGTTGAACAAAATAATGCATAACTTTGTATCAGTCTTTTGTTTAGGTAATAAAATTATCATATAATTGCGATTTTTGAATTTGTCATATTGTTATTGACTGAGAAATAACGAATACCTGTAGACTTTTATTGAAGTCTAAATTTCATAAAGCTGTAGAGTTATTAAAAACAAAAGCCTTAGGGAACAAATATAATTTCTGGAACGACATTAATATAAAAATTATCGATTATTATTTTGATATACCAAGAGTTTCTATACCTTCATGCCAATCCAAATTAAACCGCAAAGAATTGTATAACGATTTTCGAATCGCCTGCCGTTGAAAAAGTCGTACTTACTCAATTTGTGATGATTGTAGAAAACAAAAAGTGATGCGTGCATCACAAGTTTACCGACTCTCTTATCATCTTTATTTGGCTTTTGTTTTATGGTCATCAATCGCTTGACTGTAAAAAAACTTAAATATTTTACCAAAGAGGTAGTTTTGTTATACTGCTGCGATGATACTTTGCTGGCAATTTGATTAATTGGCGTGTCCACAAAATGTGAATGAACGTGTGAATTATGATGAACGTTTCATGTACTGAAAGACACCTATATTAATATCATAGAGCCCTGCCGGACCGGACAAATGCAAAAAGTGAACAAAATAATACTAACCTTGTTGTGATACCCTCCATTTCATGGTTATAAAAGTAGGAAAAGCTCTTTTAAAATGAATTAATGCCACCGAAGCTGTTATAGCTCATTAGCGATATTTTAAGTTGTGTGTTGTCGTAATAGTGACCTTAATCTTAGGTCTACCAAAAATTTTATTCAGAACACTAGTAATAACAATTTGTCATATGTTGTGTCAGCCAAATATTTAGCGTGATATGCGGGTAAAGATAAAACGAAATAATTGCAAAATGGCTGAATTTCAATGACATTTATCAAACACGTCTTAGCATAAATATATGCAATTATCATCTCACGAATACATAGAGGCTATTTAAAGTGAAAGATGTGCTTTAAGGCATATATTAGATATTCAAACGTTTTGAGTTTACAAACGTGACTCCTGGTAAAAAAAGCTAGGAAAGAATAAAGAAAAGCTATAGAGTAAGAGAGAGACAGAGAGGGAGAGAGTCAAATTCTTTTTATTCATAAAAGAAAACAAGACACCACTTTTTCTCTACACAGGGTGGCGCACCAGTTGCACCATATTAAGAAATTCAAATAATTTTTTTAATCAATGTATTTCATTTAGTTTTCTTTTATTGTATAGAAAATTAAATTATATGTTATAGAGCTAATTGAAGATGAAGATAATTTGAAGATGATAGACCGCCAATGACCTCCATGCTCATTCATTTATATCCGACGTCTGATCGGAAAATTATTCACTGCCGCCTGAAGGTTCAAAGTCGGGATCGCCCCAATTATTGTTTTAATATCCTGCTTCAATTCAGTCAAATATCTTGGTTTCTTTTCATACACATCTTTCTTGGCATAACCCCATAAAAAAAAACCTTGAGAGCCAACGGAAAGTGCAGTTTCTGCATATTAATTTATTTGGGAATTTTCGTTGCAGCTCCGCCATAATCAATCAGACTATATGTGTAGCAGTTGCTTCATCTTGCTGGAAGCAAATGCTGTTAAAACGGATACGTCTTCAGCGCAGTTCTGAACAAACAAAGTCCTTTAACATCTTTAAATAACGGTCCCCATTGATCTGCTTTATGTTTGTAGCACGATTCGTGCGCCACCCTGTACATATATAGAGAGTCAATGCTTTTATTCATAAAAGAAAACAAGGCAATTCTTTTCTTTTACATATTATATTGCATGGAGAAATATTTATAATATGCAAATACGAGGGTGGTGCCAAAACTTTATTTTGCTTTATTTTTCAACATAATCTCCTTTTCGATACACTTTTTCAGCGTTATTCTACAACTTCTATGCCCTATTTATAATAAGAACTATCAAACTCCTTTAAAATAGTCATTAATGGCAGAATCTATTTCTTCATTGTTGGTAAGTCTTTCAACACCGAGCCATTTTTTCAAATTTGGAAATAAAAAATAGTCCGAGGAAGCTAAATCTGGCAAATAAGGTGCATGATGAAGCAAATCGAACTTTAATTCATTAATTTTGACCATCGCAATAGTGGATGTGTGAATTGGAGCACTGTCTTGATGAATCAACACTTTCTTTTTCGCCAAATGCGGCCTTTTTTCATTATTTCATCACCTAAACGCTGCAATAAATTAGCATAATATTCGCCATCAATGACGCCGTTTCTCCTTTCTGAAGATAATCAATAAAAATAATCCCATGCGCCTCCCAAAAAACGGACACCATAACCTTGCTTGCAGATGGAACCGTTTTCGCCTTCTTTGGACATGATTCTCTCATTGCAATCCACTGCTTTGACTGTTCCTTTGTCTCAGGTGTGAAGTGCGGACCCATGTCTCATCCAAAGTCATAAATCGACGCAAAAATTCGGCTTTGTTGTGGTCCAAATCTCCAAACACTCTACTGAAATATTTTCACAACACTGTTTTTGGTCTATTGAAAGCAAGCGCGGTACCCATCGTGCTCACAGCATTCTTATCTTCAAATCTTCGGTCGATATACAGAGTATATCACTTTTTGAAATGACAATCATTTCAGCTAGCTTACGCACCTTCAGCCGATGATCATCCAATACCATTTTGTGGAATTTTTTAACCCTGTAACCGTGGTCGACCACTACGGTGTTCGTCTTGGCAGTTCGTACGGCCTCGTCTGAAGGCAGCAACCCAATGTTGTACAATCGTAAACGAAGGAGCAGATTTAATTTTGTTTGGACTGACACCTTTCGAACAGGAATATTGAATTAAATAACCGTGACCAACTTTTTCAATGTTTAAAAACTTACTGAGATCGTTTTTATAGCTCAAATAAAAATAATAAACAACATGGCAGCTTAAAACCTAAAACATATATTTTATAAGGTTGCCACTTTTCACCTAAACATTTTTTGTTTTAAAATTGCTGGAACTTCTATACGTCAGGTCGTCTAGTTCTGAGACCGCTCCTGTATAACGTATAGTGATAATCTAACTACTAGACAATATATAAAATCTGTGTCATACAGGGTGTCCGTCGGGAAGGTATACTGTACTTTGTATAATATACTTTGTTTGTTTATAATTTTTGATTAAATGAAAAAAATTGATCTTATATTGATAAATGTTTTATTTAATGTCGGCAATTATGCATGGAATACAATATCAGATAAATGTTCGCCTCTGTTAGCCTCACAAATGCGAGCCCTTTTGGGCACATTTTTCATTACATTCTTACACATTTCAAAGGGTATATCATTTAATTTAATTTAATTTAATCACGAATATTTTGTTTGAGTTGCTCAAACGTTTCTGGTTTGTTTGCATAAACCTTGCGTTTCAGATATCCCCACAAAAAGAAATCCGGAGCAGTCAAATCAGGCGACAGTGGAGGCCAATCAACATCACCATTTCTTGAAATAACTTGTTGTGGAAAGAGGTCTCGCTGTAATTCTATTTGAATCCTGGCTGTATGCAATGTGGCACCGTCTTGTTGATACCACAAGCCCAAAGCATGCAGTTGCGGCGTTAAAAAGTTTTCAATCATATCACGATATCGTTCCCCATTGACAGTTACCATTACGCCGTTTTCAGTTTCAAAGAAGTAACGTCCAATGATTCCTCCTGACCAAATTGCACACCAGACTGTCACTTTTAGTGGATGCAAAGGTGACTGACTGATCGAATTATTCATCAGTCACCTTTCCATTGCTCAGAACCGACTATTCTGTTTATTCACATATCCATTCAAATGAAAATTTGTCTCGTCACTCATTATGATTTTTTTCATGAAAATCGGGTTTGTCATGGGCGAGCTGTAACATCCTATTGGCATATGTACGGCGTTGTAAATTTTCTTGTGGAAGAAGCTCTTGTCTCAACTGAATCTTAAATGGAAACAAATGCAAATCCTTGTGCAAAATTGTGGCTAAAATTGTTCTTTGAAGATCAAGCTCCTGAGCACGGCGTCGAATTGAGGTTGATGGATTGTCTTGAACACTTTCTTGAGCAGCTGTTATGTGTTCAGCCGATCATGCAGTACGTTGTGGCCCGTACTTGGCCTTATTAGCTACAGACCGTCTTACTTCGAAATCATTCACTACACGATATATAGTGCGTCTAGTTGGCAAGTTGTTTCTCCCAAAAACACACGTAACTTTCTCATCGTCACAGTAATCGATGATTGATTGTGGTAAAATATTTTAACGATTAAAACACGTTGGTTTATCCAATATTTTTCCATAATAAATTTGCCACGTCTCTACTTCACGACTGCCAAATATGAACTGTCAAGACTGATGTTTACCAAAATGGTAGTAGTATACCTTCTCGACGGACACCCTGTATTAACCTTAATATATCGGGTTATTCGGAAAGTTCGTTCGGTTAATTCGATAGTTCACCATTCCTCACTTCTCATAACGTAGAGTTTCTTCAAACACTATCATAACTTCCTCTCACCTCTTCTCTGAACTGTTTACTATTGTTTACTTGTACTCTCGTTCTAGTCGTGAGTGGTTATAGCGTTTTAAAGAAAAGTTTTAAAAAGTGGAAAATTTGACCGAAAAAGAGCATTTTAGGCATATTATACTGTATTGTTTCCGAAAACGAAAAACGGCCCCTGAAACCAACAGAAAAATAAAGTCTGTTTATGAAGAAAACGGACCAAATGCAAGAACTTGCCAGAAATGGTTTAAAAGATTTTCCACGGACGACTTCTCCGTAACGGATGTTCCCAGATAAGGACGACCAAAGGAAATTATTTCCGAGGAGGTGAGGTATTTAATTGTTGTTAATTTCCGTGAAACAGTTAGGGAAATAGCTGAAATAATCAAAAAATCAGTCTCAATCGTTCACGAGGTCAAAAAAAAGCTCGAAATTGTGAGGAACCTCGATGTGTAGGTGCCTCATACCGCCTCACCGAGGTCTCACACTGACTTTGCGAACCCGTCAGAAGCTATCAGAACTTGGGTGGAAAGTTTTACTTCATCTATTTCGTAGTCTGAGCAACCACTTGAAGGATTTGAATTTCCATAATGACGGATAAGTGAAAAATCGAATTGAAAAATTTTTTTTTTTTTCAGAAAAACCACGGTAGTTTAATGAGAGAGGAATTAAGAATCTTCCTAAGAGGTGGGAAGAAGTTATTAAAAGAGGGGGAGTTTATATAATAGATTAAAGTAATTGTTTTTTTGTATATAAATTTGTAAATAAATTTATTTTATAAACCGAACGAACTTTCCGAACAACCCAATATAAATGCTTCAGTCACTAAAAAAATGTAAACTCTATTTAACTGAAAATGTTAAAATTGTGTTTAAATTTTTTGCATATATGCTGAAATGGAATCAGGTTATCCAAGAAAAATAAACTGAAGTTTCGGTACATTTTTTAAAATTTTGAATTTCGATTTAAACTCTTTTTGATGTGAGGAAATATATGAGACCACCATATTTCTGAAGGCAGGGTCCACTTTAAAGAGGGAAGGAATTGGTCTAGACGGAAAAAACTATCCCATATAAGGACTGAACTCTTTCTTATGTAGATAATGCCAATTAGAATAATTTTCAGTGGCAGAATAATTTTAAGCACTTCGATTTTGGGTTCCCTCTCCAATTTATCAAATTTTGACAGTGTTGGGCCATAAGGGTGCTGGCGGTTTAAATCTTCAATTTCTCGGTAACGCGCGGCGCAGGGTGGCAGGGGGATATGTTGTTCGCTGCGCCGCTTCCTGGAAATTTAGTCGCCATGGAGCCATGCCATGCATTTTGTGTCCGAGCGTATTACGAAAACAATAAATCAGTGATTACTGCACGACGTTTGTATCGGCATGAACACGGTTTACACGATTTAAGTGAAGTTCCAAGCGCCGATGTGATACGAAAATGGATCAGAATGTTCGAAACAACCGGCTCAACAGTACCAATTACGGTTCGTGGTCGCCCAGTTTCTGCAAGATCAGCCGACATTGTGGAGCGTGTTCGTGTTTCAGTTCAGCGAAATCCGCAACAGTCAACACGTAAGAGAAGTCAGTCTTTGGATGTCAAAAGAACAACTTTACGACGAATTTTGAAACGTGATTTGCATTTGAAGGCTTATAAGATTCAGATAGTCCAAGAATTAAAACCCGATGATGCCAATAACCGACTTAACTTTGTCAATTTGATGCTAGAGCGGTTCAACAATTTCAACAACGTGATTTTTAGTGATGAGGCCAATTTTCACCTTAATGGCCATGTAAACAAGCAAAATTGTCGGTTCTGGTCCGAGACTAATCCCCGACGCTTGCATGAACGTCCACTTCACAGCCCTAAGCTTGTCGTGTGGGCTGGGATAACGTTAACCGGTATTACCATACTTTTTTGAGGACGAAAGAGGGCATGCGATGACGGTTAGTTCTTGCTTTGCAAGAACTTCAAGGCAATACCTCGAGGATGTGGTTTCAACAGGATGGGGCCACATGTCATACGGCTAGGGTATCCATAGAGCTGCTGAAAAATATTTTTCCTGGAAAACTCATTTCGAAAAGGGGGAATATTGACTGGCCCCCACGTAGCCCCGATCTCTCTCCATGCGATTATTTTCTATGGGGCTACCTCAAATCGGTAGTCCACGAGAATAATCCGACCAATTTAGAGCAGTTGAAGAGGAACATTATTCAGGAAAGTAACAAAATACCGAGAACAACTTTTCAACGAGATTTCCTAAATTTGCGACTTCGGTTCCAAGAGTGCCAAGCAGCCGAAGGAAGCCATTTGGACAACATTATTTTTAAGTCTTAAAAATTCCCATGCTTCTACTTTTTAAAAATACAAATATATTTTTTTTATGTTTCGTAGTTTTTTTTTAATTGAATATTTAAACCGCCAACACCCTTATGGCCCACCCTGTATTTCAGATGTAATGTACGAGGTGTGTTCAAAAAATACGGCGAATTTTCAAATTTCGCGGGCTATGAACATTAGACTTTCGATTATTATTTTTTTTATGTTGGTACACTCGTTTCGAAGATATGTTGATGGCTTTGTCCATATAGCACGTTTAGTTTGTTTGTGAGAGGCATAAATAAGACAAGTATTTTGCGTGTTCGTCGATTTTCTGCTGTCGAAAAAATGGATCAAAGAAGCTGCATCAAATTTTGTGTAAAAAATAGAACTCAGTGTTCGAACTTGAAATATTGACAGTGGCTTTTCACAGAAGGGCGAGAAGATGTGAATGACGACGCTCGCTCTGGATGCCCCAGCACATTAACAACCGATGAAAATGTTGAGAAAGTGAAGAAAATTGTTATGGATAATCGTCGAATTATAATTAGAGAAGTTGCTGAGAATGTCGGCATATCGGTTGGCTCATTCGGAAATTTTGGGCATGAAGTGTGTGGCAGCGAAGTTCGTTCCAAAATTGCTGAATTTTGACCAAAAATAATGTCACATGAGGGGCATAACTGGTGACGAATCATGGGTACACTCGTATTAGTCAGTTTACCAATAAAATTTATTACTTAGTTATTGCAACATACGAGTATATTTATATTCTTGTTATGTATTTATAAAAAAAGAGTAAATGGGTTGAACAAAATAATGCATAACTTTGTATCAGTCTTTTGTTTAGGTAATAAAATTATCATATAATTGCGATTTTTGAATTTGTCATATTGTTATTGACTGAGAAATAACGAATACCTGTAGACTTTTATTGAAGTCTAAATTTCATAAAGCTGTAGAGTTATTAAAAACAAAAGCCTTAGGGAACAAATATAATTTCTGGAACGACATTAATATAAAAATTATCGATTATTATTTTGATATACCAAGAGTTTCTATACCTTCATGCCAATCCAAATTAAACCGCAAAGAATTGTATAACGATTTTCGAATCGCCTGCCGTTGAAAAAGTCGTACTTACTCAATTTGTGATGATTGTAGAAAACAAAAAGTGATGCGTGCATCACAAGTTTACCGACTCTCTTATCATCTTTATTTGGCTTTTGTTTTATGGTCATCAATCGCTTGACTGTAAAAAAACTTAAATATTTTACCAAAGAGGTAGTTTTGTTATACTGCTGCGATGATACTTTGCTGGCAATTTGATTAATTGGCGTGTCCACAAAATGTGAATGAACGTGTGAATTATGATGAACGTTTCATGTACTGAAAGACACCTATATTAATATCATAGAGCCCTGCCGGACCGGACAAATGCAAAAAGTGAACAAAATAATACTAACCTTGTTGTGATACCCTCCATTTCATGGTTATAAAAGTAGGAAAAGCTCTTTTAAAATGAATTAATGCCACCGAAGCTGTTATAGCTCATTAGCGATATTTTAAGTTGTGTGTTGTCGTAATAGTGACCTTAATCTTAGGTCTACCAAAAATTTTATTCAGAACACTAGTAATAACAATTTGTCATATGTTGTGTCAGCCAAATATTTAGCGTGATATGCGGGTAAAGATAAAACGAAATAATTGCAAAATGGCTGAATTTCAATGACATTTATCAAACACGTCTTAGCATAAATATATGCAATTATCATCTCACGAATACATAGAGGCTATTTAAAGTGAAAGATGTGCTTTAAGGCATATATTAGATATTCAAACGTTTTGAGTTTACAAACGTGACTCCTGGTAAAAAAAGCTAGGAAAGAATAAAGAAAAGCTATAGAGTAAGAGAGAGACAGAGAGGGAGAGAGTCAAATTCTTTTTATTCATAAAAGAAAACAAGACACCACTTTTTCTCTACACAGGGTGGCGCACCAGTTGCACCATATTAAGAAATTCAAATAATTTTTTTAATCAATGTATTTCATTTAGTTTTCTTTTATTGTATAGAAAATTAAATTATATGTTATAGAGCTAATTGAAGATGAAGATAATTTGAAGATGATAGACCGCCAATGACCTCCATGCTCATTCATTTATATCCGACGTCTGATCGGAAAATTATTCACTGCCGCCTGAAGGTTCAAAGTCGGGATCGCCCCAATTATTGTTTTAATATCCTGCTTCAATTCAGTCAAATATCTTGGTTTCTTTTCATACACATCTTTCTTGGCATAACCCCATAAAAAAAAACCTTGAGAGCCAACGGAAAGTGCAGTTTCTGCATATTAATTTATTTGGGAATTTTCGTTGCAGCTCCGCCATAATCAATCAGACTATATGTGTAGCAGTTGCTTCATCTTGCTGGAAGCAAATGCTGTTAAAACGGATACGTCTTCAGCGCAGTTCTGAACAAACAAAGTCCTTTAACATCTTTAAATAACGGTCCCCATTGATCTGCTTTATGTTTGTAGCACGATTCGTGCGCCACCCTGTACATATATAGAGAGTCAATGCTTTTATTCATAAAAGAAAACAAGGCAATTCTTTTCTTTTACATATTATATTGCATGGAGAAATATTTATAATATGCAAATACGAGGGTGGTGCCAAAACTTTATTTTGCTTTATTTTTCAACATAATCTCCTTTTCGATACACTTTTTCAGCGTTATTCTACAACTTCTATGCCCTATTTATAATAAGAACTATCAAACTCCTTTAAAATAGTCATTAATGGCAGAATCTATTTCTTCATTGTTGGTAAGTCTTTCAACACCGAGCCATTTTTTCAAATTTGGAAATAAAAAATAGTCCGAGGAAGCTAAATCTGGCAAATAAGGTGCATGATGAAGCAAATCGAACTTTAATTCATTAATTTTGACCATCGCAATAGTGGATGTGTGAATTGGAGCACTGTCTTGATGAATCAACACTTTCTTTTTCGCCAAATGCGGCCTTTTTTCATTATTTCATCACCTAAACGCTGCAATAAATTAGCATAATATTCGCCATCAATGACGCCGTTTCTCCTTTCTGAAGATAATCAATAAAAATAATCCCATGCGCCTCCCAAAAAACGGACACCATAACCTTGCTTGCAGATGGAACCGTTTTCGCCTTCTTTGGACATGATTCTCTCATTGCAATCCACTGCTTTGACTGTTCCTTTGTCTCAGGTGTGAAGTGCGGACCCATGTCTCATCCAAAGTCATAAATCGACGCAAAAATTCGGCTTTGTTGTGGTCCAAATCTCCAAACACTCTACTGAAATATTTTCACAACACTGTTTTTGGTCTATTGAAAGCAAGCGCGGTACCCATCGTGCTCACAGCATTCTTATCTTCAAATCTTCGGTCGATATACAGAGTATATCACTTTTTGAAATGACAATCATTTCAGCTAGCTTACGCACCTTCAGCCGATGATCATCCAATACCATTTTGTGGAATTTTTTAACCCTGTAACCGTGGTCGACCACTACGGTGTTCGTCTTGGCAGTTCGTACGGCCTCGTCTGAAGGCAGCAACCCAATGTTGTACAATCGTAAACGAAGGAGCAGATTTAATTTTGTTTGGACTGACACCTTTCGAACAGGAATATTGAATTAAATAACCGTGACCAACTTTTTCAATGTTTAAAAACTTACTGAGATCGTTTTTATAGCTCAAATAAAAATAATAAACAACATGGCAGCTTAAAACCTAAAACATATATTTTATAAGGTTGCCACTTTTCACCTAAACATTTTTTGTTTTAAAATTGCTGGAACTTCTATACGTCAGGTCGTCTAGTTCTGAGACCGCTCCTGTATAACGTATAGTGATAATCTAACTACTAGACAATATATAAAATCTGTGTCATACAGGGTGTCCGTCGGGAAGGTATACTGTACTTTGTATAATATACTTTGTTTGTTTATAATTTTTGATTAAATGAAAAAAATTGATCTTATATTGATAAATGTTTTATTTAATGTCGGCAATTATGCATGGAATACAATATCAGATAAATGTTCGCCTCTGTTAGCCTCACAAATGCGAGCCCTTTTG
>JAHXMU010024159.1:137677-155563 GCA_019455685.1 Philornis downsi | reverse complement strand
TTTCCGAGGAAATGAAAAAATTAAGCAGGTCATATATATCGAAGTTGCCCTCCCACTCAAACCCACTCGCTCAAAACCTTCAGCATTTTTCCGGCCATATACGGCTAAAAAGAGAGGACACGCTAGACTTGGTCCGGTGGTAAACAGATCTGTTCGCCAAAAACAAGATCCGGCAATGGCAGGATACTTTAGTTTAAGATAGGATTAAGATTTGAATACATATTGTAAATTTCGTAAGAAAGATCCAATAAAGAAAATTAATGAAAAAAAAAAAAAAATAAAACAGACAAGTCAGCAAAGTGTGGTTCTTGTTCTGTTGGACAAGCGGTTACGCCAAATTTTTAATGTCAGTTCTTAAATAGCAATATTTTAAAATAAAATCACAGTTTGTCATACGAATTGAATTTGTAATATTGATTTTTGAAACTAGAGTTTATTGGACCAAAAATTAAAAAAAAAGATTGTTTGATTAAATTTGATTGAAATATCGCGCTTTTAGTCGGAAAAAAGTAGATTAAAGTGAAAACATGGCATGCAATCCTTGTTTTGGCGTAGAAATTACGAAATGCAAGATCTCCACTAAGCTACCAGAATGTATGTCCAGTTGCTTTTGTTAACTTAGCAATGAAAAACAGATCATTTCTTCACCATGAAAATTGCAGCCAGTATACGTAAATGCCAAGGAAGGTATACTGTACGTATTACTTTTGGTAGTTTACCATCCTTTATAGTGTACCATCCCTAAGATTAATTTCACTTAATTTTCCAATAAACGGAAAATATGTATGAATATGCAAATATGTCTATTTTAATGTTTAGGAATAAGAAATTAGGTCATAAGAAAATAGGATTAAGAACACCGTTATATTTTAAATATAAGCTGACAAAATTTAAAAATAAAATCAATTACTAAGTACACTTTAGTCGATACTTTTGGCCAGTCTTTTTAATTCAAATATTAGCTTGCTTGACGACGCTAATAATTAGCTAACGGAGGCTTTAATTAAAAAGCCGGTGAAACTTAGGTAGGCCCAAAATAGAAATATATCTTTGGGAAAAATAAAACCCTGTTGTACATGGTGATCCTGCCACTCCGAATTTGTGAAATTGGTCTGTTCCGGACCAAATCATATTTCCATCCAAAAATGTAATACGCGACAATTGGAACAAAAAGGAAGAATTAACAAGGATTCCTAGAATACAGAAGCCAAAGTACCGTCCGTAAGGAGAAAGTAAGCCGTTTTAAAAAGAAGGGTCAATGTTGACAATCATCCATCATGGAACATTGGAAGTGAACTATGACTAAAGATTGACGATGTTGAGAAACCATTGGCCAAAAACAATGTATTGATCGCAAACAAAACATATTCGTTTTTTAAGTATTTTTTATTTATAAAAAAGAATAGAAACACACGGGAAACATTTTGTTTTATAAATTTTTACAGATTATACATTGTAAACCAAACAAAAATTATCTTTCATTCCCGTTTAAATCAATTTTCACAAATTACCCTGTATATTTTGATCAGAATTGATGTCATATTATTAAAAACAAAATTTAAAATTTGTCTGAATAAAATTCATCGAATAATTGAGTTTTATTTAACTTTAACTGTACCTTTAAATTTAAACTTTTTTTAACTTTATAATCACACTCACACTCCACACTATAAAAGAGGATATCAACATTGTACACAAAAACATATGATCAACATCACATGTTATAATTGTTATACTGTTGCACAGGGTTGTATTTATATGTATATAAGCTGTTAAAGCGTATAACACTGAAAAAAGGGTTGTATTTAAGAATTAAAAAAAATTGTAATGTAAAGGGTGTCCCAACAAGAACGCAAGATTTAAATTTGACGCCCGTATCGTGAAATGATAACGGAGGGCATGTGGTTTCAACAAGACGGCGCCACATGTCATACAGCCAGAGAAATAATTCAATTGCTGCATCAGTCATTTCCCTGTCGTGTTATTTCGCGTTTTGGAGACCAGAATTGGTCGCCTAGATCGTGCGATTTAACACCATTAGACATTTTTCTTTGGGGTTTTTTGAAGTCGATGGTTTACGCCAATAAGCCGACGACGACTCAAGTCTAAAAAGAGGAAATTGGACGCTGCATTAATGAAATACCGCAGCATTTATGCTAAACGGTAATTGAAAATTTCATTAAAACATCGCGTGTGTGCCAGCAAAGCCGCGGCGGCCATCTGCCCGATGTGTTGTTCCATACATAGGTGATGTACTTTACGATATAATAAAGTTTCACGATTTGTTTTTAAATATCTGTGTTTTATTTAAAATTTAAATCTTGCGTTCTTGTTGGGACACCCTTTATAAGGTGATTTTTTAAGAGTTAAGTTTTTCAGGTTGGCAGCACTGGTTGGTAATGGCGTCCAAACATCATCTGTCAAAGTGAAAATTGTACAGTATACTCTGCCATTTCATCATGGAAAGACTAATAAATGAGCAAAGATTGCAAATCGTTTTTTCCCCCCCCCCCAATTGGCTGAGTTGAACTTGGTTGACATGTGGTTTTATCAAGACGGTGCAACATTTATTATCAAAATTCGTGCTCTGTAACAAATGTGCATCGGTTGATGCGACCATTTTATGGTCATCATAATCGACCTGCTGAATCAACAATTTGTGATGTTATCTCCAAATTTCGAACCAAATTTACTTTGTTGGACATAAAACCATCGACTCGCATGCGTAGAGCGCGTACAGAAGAAACCATTGCAGCCGTGGCGACCAGTGTTAATGACGATCGTGAAATGTCAATTCGTCGCCGTTCTTAGCGATTGGGCATGTGTTACTCAACCACAAGCAATTTTTTGTGTCCCAATTGGCTGAGTTGCACTTGGTTGACATGTGGTTTCATCAAGACTGCTCGTGAAACAACGGATATGTTGAGGGATGAATTTGGTGAGCAGCTTATCTCTCGATTTGGCCCGGTGAGTTGGCCCCCAAGATCTCGCGATTTAACGTCTCTTGATTATTTCTTGTGGGGTTATGTCAAGTCGTTAGTCTATGCGGACAAAGCGAACACTATTGAAGCCTTACAGGATAACATAACACGCGTTATTCGTGGAATACAGGCCGAAATTCTCGAAAAAGTGACGAAAAATTGGACCATCCGAATGAACATTTTGAGACGGGGCCGCGGACAATATTTACATGAAATTATCTTTAAAACTTGAATGGCGAAGATCAATTTATAGATTCCAATAAAAATTTTAATACATGATGCAAATTTGAGTGTTTTATTCGATTTTAAAATAACTACGATTAAAAAATCACCCTTTATTATAAAATATTATTATACAATTATTATTATAGATCAGTAGCAGAATTTAAAAGTAAAAATTTTTTAAAATCTAAGTGGATATATTACAGCATGTGCAATACATTTAGAGAATTATATGGAGACGAAAGTTAAGATGAAAATGAATGTAATTATGATTTATATGATGAAGTTACAATTATATATTAAAATGAAAATTTTAATTGTGTTATCCATTTTGTTAATAATAATGAATATTATTTATTGATGACATTTTAAACTCCTTCAAATGGAAAAAATGGAAGAAAATTTAGCGAATTTAAAAAGTAAGAATAGAATTTATGGAAAAAATATATATATATTGGAAATAAATTACAATATCTAAAAGAAGTCAAAAAAGAGATTGAAAACGTAAAAACTATTGAAGATGATAGGGAAATTGTTTTGGCAAATCAAGAAGTAAATGAATTATTATATTACAATTATAACTTAGAATTTACATATAAAAACTGATAATCAAAAATCTAATATGGCATCTTTCAAAGGCTTGCATACATTTTTATATGACTGAATTATTGCATGGTCTCATTAATTAGAAGAAAGAAATATATTTAACAAGTACATCTACAATTTCGAATAGATCTAATAGAACAAAAACGTTTGCACAGTAAAGAAGACTTAGGATATGCATCTTATCCTAATCTAAAGACACTTCAACAAGTTTTATCCGAACAAGTAATACGAAACTGAAAAAAAAGATCATAGCAGAATTTATAAAGAAAATTGCCGAACTTTTAGACCAGTTGATCGCAAGTTTCACAAAACTGACACGGGAAGCAAAAGACATCGTATATAAAAGTAGCAATAATGTTGCTCTCAACACATTTATAATGGGCATCAACAGCGAATTCCAACAACTGTTACTCAGTAATATACCGAAATATTTTATTGAAGCCATAGAGAGATGCATGGCGGCAGCAAAAACTCTTTTTCTCCCATAACGAATTCAATTTTCTAAATTAAAAACAAATACAGAAATCAAGGCAATTACAATAAATAAAATACAATTTTTAATAGATGCTGGAACTGACATCTCTGCATGTAAAATTAAAACATTGGAAAATATTAAGGTACGAGGAACAGCGACGTTAACAGGAATTACAACTGAAGCCATACAATGCTTAGGGACAAAGAATTTGGGTCATTTAAAATAAACAAAGTAAAAATTACACTACCTATGAACTCTATAGCGACAGCACAGTCAAAGTACAAAGTAAAATGTATCGCTGTATTTCGAAAAGGAAAATTTCTCATGGGGTGAGTTATGATTCTGGGCATCACATCGATGGGTATGGAATGTAATGCATCTGAGTTAACGTTCACTTCCTTCCATTCCCCATTTCAGATAAAATCGAATCTTCTTCTATTCCAAATAATAGTAAATGAATTTAATTCGGAGTGCAGTGTACGATATACTCCTTATTTATAAAATATATTCGATATTTGTTGTGTCAAGTAAGTTTGATTACTCATCGCACGTTGATTAACACTTTAATGGACAATTAAATAAAGTGGCAAGGGTTGCATTCTGTTCGATAATATGTTGGCCGAAAGGGTTTTCATTAATATTTTCTGCAATTATAATCAGTATATAATAACATTTTTGAATAAAAAATTAAAATAACATCCGTACATCAAAGGAGACATTTATAGGTTAGTCGGGTTACAATAGGAATATGGAAATAGGAAATATTTTTTAATCGTTGATTTTGCATAAGGGTTTCGTTTGCTTAGAAACATTAAGCGCCAGACTTGATTATGTGGAAAAATGTCTACTATAATTTTTAACAGGAACTTTTCAAGGATACCTGACATTAATGCCTAGAACATTGAGCGGTCTGTGGGACAGGTTGCAAAGGCATTGAGTGACACGCTGCAGCCCTCATGGCCTAGAGGTAAATCCAGGGGTAAGCAACGACCCCGATGGTAGTCGTTGGAACTTATAGATCTCAGGAAATGCGTGGGAAGTTCTTAAACAGGGCTAAGTAAACAAGAGCTTCACAGGACTGGAATAACTACCAGGGGAAACTTTAAGAATATACGAGTGCACTGAAGAAAACTAGGAGGAAGCACTGAAGTCAATTCTGCGACAAAGTTGAAAACACTTCCGAACCCGGAAGGCTAAGGAAAATACTGGCCTCTACACCGTGTACGGTAGATTATCTCAGGAAACCGCAGGATGATTCGACAACATCCTGTGAAGAATGACTGGAGTTGCTCTTGGATACTCATTTTCCTGGTAATTTCCGAAATGGAACTGTCGCGGATAATACTGTGTCAAATCAACCGTCGGCTGTTGTCAGGGAAATCTTAACCAAATCCAAAATAGCGTGGGTGATTAATAGCTTTCAACCCCTACCTACCTAATTTATCGACCTAACTTATATCCCTGCGATGTGAAGGGAGACCAAGATAGTCTTTATTCCCAGAGCCGGGAAAACCTCCCATACGGGAACAAAAGATTTTAGACCATCATCTTTATTCTCAAAACACTGAAGAGACTCATTGGCAGCTACCTTATGACAAACATAGGCCGGAAGCTGCTGTCGGATAGACAACATGCTTACTCCAAGGGTAAGTCTGTCTACTCAGACTGCCACACTGACCTACCCTATAATGTATTCACTAATATAATGTCCGATATGTGGTAATACAATTGTTTTCAATTGCTTTTCTCTCATATTTATTTTATTTTCTTTTTTATGTATATCTGCGTTTCCGATTTCTATCGTTGTACCGTCGCGATTTGAGTCTGAAATCAAATCAAGTATATACCAGGACATGTTCTGCGGGCTATGCCGTGTTCCATTCCGAATTAGGAAAGTAACATATGTATTGCTGTTCAAGTCTCCTCGACCGCCTACACAAACAGAGCTATTACACCAACCGAGGCTACGCAACTCATGCACCATCTGAAGCTGCGTCGCTGCATCCCAGCAACTGAAGAAGAGCAACGATAGAAGTCCCCTAAACTATCTCAAAAATACCAATCCCCATTGCCGACAAATAAACAGTCCCTACTGCAACATCGCCTAAGACGTCAGCAAAGCTTTCATTGTCATTAGCATCATCATCATCAATCACCGAAGCAATCGAAACTTGCAACATTATCACAGCTGCTAGCAGCCATCCCAACAGCAAAGCGACTCGCGGACTGTCATCCCAACTCGTAGTAGGAAATTCGTCGTACCAGGTAAGTTTGTATATCTCTCCCGCTCTTCCCCATTTAAATTAAGGTTGTCCATAAAACAACGTAGCTTGAAGACATTTACGCGAATATTTGATGTGTGATTTATTAAAACACCCTCGTAATTTACTTAGCTGTGTTTATTTTTAATTATATCAGTGCTATTTCCTTTTTTTCTTTTATTATTACACTACATGTTAAGCAAACATAACCTCATCTTTATATTTTGAGGAAGAAGACGTGAGATGGAATGAGAGTGGGATTTAATACATTAACTTCATATATTGTTCGATATCATTGGCTGCTCAAAAGTGTGGCGTTTATCTATTCTTAGAGTTATGTACGTGGTAGAAAAGCTAAAAAAAGACTCTCTGTAATAGTGAAATTCAATATATTACAACAAAAAACAAATATAACTTTCGATATTTTGTTTTTAATTTTCCAATTGTCACCAAATGGCACCTGATAATGGCCGGGGATTGCTGTACGGACCTACCATTTCTGGTACCTCCTATACAAATTAACCAAATTTGCGTAACTACAATTTTCCCTGCAATTTCTAATTCGTACACTGAAGCAACCCAAACATTTGTCTATTATATAGGTATCACTTTGCATTTGTGCATTTGCGTATTTGTGTGTTTGTGCGACAAATTTGTGGTGCCCCATGATATATTATGGCAGAATACTTTATTTTAAGACAGTATTAAGATTTGAATACTTATTGTGAATTTCAAAAGAAATATTCAGTAAATAAAAATGAATAGGAAAAACAAGCTTTGTAATGGCTTATCACATTTGATAAAGAAAACGATCGTTAACCATGCCATGGTTCACACAAATGACTTGTCCAACCCATATATTCTTAAACAATATTGTTAAACCTTTGATATTTTGATCTTCAGTCAAATTTGGTACACGTTAAAATTTTACTAATGTACGATCTGGGAAGGCAAATGTAGCGCATTGTCACGCCCCTTCCAGTGTCTCCCATACAAAGTGCTGATTCTCCGGAATCAATTTTTTTACACACAATGCGTAGACTGCCGACATTTTTGTGCATGGTATTGTTTTATAATGAATATTAAAACTCGAGAAAATTCAACACAGTATGTACATATTCTGGTGCCTCCCCCACATTCTTAGCTTCATTTAATTTTTTAGCAGTTGCTCTGAATTCAGGCAAACTTGACGCTTTGTGTTTAATAAATTTTGTTCTGATAATGATAATGAACAGCATTGCTACACCCCGATTCTCTCATTGTGGTACCACACATGCAAATTAGTCGATTTATGTATGTAATTTCTAAGACAATGGTTATAATAATTGGTGTCAGTAAGTTACGGCTTTGCTTCTTTCATTGTGCGTTAATTCACAGCATTGGTTGATAAGAACATGGTATTTCGTCACTTCACACACTTTTGCTTCAAAGCAATTGGACGTTGGGTGAAGGTAATCAGTTCACCGGACTAAAATGTTGGTACTGACATCAAATTTCGTTTGTTTTTTTTTTTCAGTCCGACAGAAAATTTAAAAATGTTTAGTTTTATTTTACTTTAGTCGCTTTCCTTGCCGGCATTGTTTAATATTTCCTTCTCAGAACTATGTTCGTCAAGCACTTGACACTTGACGTGTGACAAATTTGAACGAATTCAATACAACTTCCAAAAAGATATGAGTTTTGAATATAAGGATTAAACAATTTGTATAGAAAGTAGCAGAAGAGGGGCGGCGGTGCTATTTGGTTTCTTTCTCAGACCGTAGTTTACCAAACTATCAAAGTGTTCCAGATTTTACAACCATAAAATATCCACTTAGGAATGTTAAACCCGTCAATTTGTGTAGGAGGTATCAAAAGGGTTATTCGATATAGCCAGCTTCCGTCTTAAGCTGTACCAAGTTTCATAAAAATGTACGACAATTAGTGTGTCTACCAACCAGCCAAACAGGCTGGTCTCAATCGACTTTCTAATCGACTCAATCTCAATCGACTTAGGAAGTCATTAAACATATTTTCTCAAAAGATACTTGCTACCTTCAACGCTTCCTTCATTTTGGACGAAACCAAACTATAATTCTGATCTTGGTAACTTTTTTCGATCCAGTTTGGCAAAAGAAGTCAACTTTGAAAATGTATGTACTCCTAGATAACAATGTAGCTGTAGACTACATTTTCCTCAGGTAATGACATCATACAAATTGTATAAAAAGTAGCCGATATATACAGTGGAGAATATGTGCCGTCGAAGGAGAATTGTATGAAGAACTGAGGAAAAAAAGCTGAGGAAATTCTTTAGAACCACAAATTTTAGAAAATAATAACTGTTTTCTTCAATTAATGTTCTTTAATTCACTGTAATGGAATATGTTTTAGAATACGTAAACGAAAAGTTTTGGAGTAGGATACAAGAAATGGTAAAATTTTGACAGAATTAGGTATATTATTTTCTTTATTTGTATTTATTTAACTCCCTGTTGTTATTTCCTTTCATTTGTCCACTCTTTTAGTCTGTTCCAAAGCAATTCCTTCACGGAATCTAGTTTTATCTGATAATTTCGGGACATTTTTTTCTTGTATGTATTAAAATATTTTAAAACTTTTACTAGTTTTAGGGTAGGGAAACGTTTTTTTTTTTTTTTTGGGTAAATATAGAGGGAGTTTTATACCTAGAGAATATTATATACGTACTATTGTTTTTGATTCTGATTTTTAAAAGATTTGTCATAGTATTTACGTTCATAAATGCTCAAGTTTCAAAAGAGTTGTGCGCATTTGGCACTTAAGTTATTTATGAATTTTGTTTTCTTTTTCCTGATTCTGCAGAATTTAGTTTTCTTTCACATTGACCCCTTATTGTGTTTCTAAGCTGTTATTATAAATTCTAATTACTGCTAAACTTGGCTAAATTAAACTAAATTGCTTCTTCCTGGAAGTTCGCAATATTTGGACATCACCTTTAGTTATTCTGTGGAAATCCAAAATTTTTGTTGAAGGGACATTTTTAAGAGCCCTCAAATAAATATTCAGTTTTTGCAGAATTCAAAAAAATTTTTTGTGATTGTGTTTCAACTTCGTTTTCAATAGTAAAATCCAACAGAGATATTTCTACAGTGGAGGAATACTAATATGCATGTACTCGCATATCCTTTCCTACTCCATTAGACGTCAAACATTCAGTGGTATCAAAGACACGTAATATTTCTTAGTAAATGACAGATACACGAAATACTACAGTACGGATTGTCTATAGACGAATTAAATATTTTCCCGACCTTTTTCTTGAAAAATCATGGGATTGTCTAATAAAAATTAAATGTTGGTAACACAATACGAGGTTTATGTAGACAATAATGATCCGTGAACACTTGATGATGAAGAAGGGCGGTATGGAAAAGTAAAATAGAAGAGGGAGATAACAATTATAATTATTTCTTACTCTCCATCAAAAGCTAACTAATCGCAAAAATTTGTTCGGTAATTATTTGGAGAATTTGAAAAGAAAAACATTTTGTCGGAAAGGTGCCTTAAACATTTTGTCTCCATTGTTGGTGATGCCTCCTTTTGATGAAAAACACAATTCAGAATTCATTACCGTATTTTGCGGAAAATCTATCTTGAAACTAAATAGCACTATACATTTTATTATGGCAAATTTTTGGCCAGGGGCCATAGCTGCACATATGCTTCATTTGTGACTCGTGTTTGTAGATATCGGATGAAATAAAGATTGTCCTTAATTTCATATAACCTTTGATTGGTCACAACGATCCATCGCATTGCTTTACATGGGATTTGTGGTGCAAAATTATCTCCCTAAATATATCTTGATTACTTAATACAGGGTGTCCGTCGGGATGGTATACTGCTTTGTTTGTTTATAATTTTTGATTAAATGAAAGAGAATGGATCTTATATTGATAAATATTTTTTTTTTAATGTCGGCAATTATGTATGGAATACAATATCAGATAAATGTGCGTCTCTGTTAGCCTCACAAATGCGAGCCCTTTTAAGCATATTTGTCATTACATTCTCACACATTTCACGCGGTATTTTATTAATTTCATCACGAATATTTTGTTTCTGTTGCTCAAGGGCTTCTGGTTCGTTTGCATAACCCTTGCTTTTCAGATATCACCACAAAAAGAAGTCCGGAGCAGTCAAATCAGACGACCGCGGAGGCCAATCAACATCACCATTTCTTGAAATAACTTGTAGTGGAATTCGTCCTGTCCTACCACATGTTAATCAAGCCCAAAGCATGCAGTTGTGGCGTTAAAAAGTTTTCAATCATATCACGATATCGCTCCCCATTGGCAGTTACCGTTACGTCGTTTTCAGTTTCAAAGAAGTACGGTCCAATGATTCCTCCTGACCAAATTTCACACCAGACTACCACTTTTAATAGATGCGAAGGTGACTGATGAATAATTCGAGGGTTTTCCATCGCCCAGAACCGACTATTCTGTTTATTCACATATCCATTCAAATGAAAATGGGCCTCGTCACTCATTATGATTTTTTTTTATGAAAATTGGGGGTTGTTATGGGCGAGCTGTAACATCCTATTGGCATATGTATGGCGACGTAAATGGTCTTGTGGAAGAAGCTCTTGTGTCAACTGAATCTTAAATGCAAACAAATGCAAATCATTGTCCAAAATTGTGACCAAAGTTGTTCTTTGAAGACCAAGCTCCTAAGCATGGTATCGAATTGAGGTTGATGGATTGTTTTGAACACTTTCTTAAGCAGCAGTAACGTTTTCAGCCGATCTTGTAGTACGTTGTAGTCCATGCTTGGTTCTATCAGCTACAGACCCTCTTTCTTCGAAATCATTCACTACATAGTGTGTCTAAATAGTGTGTCTAGTGTCTTGTCCAGAAATTTCACGTAACTTTCTCATCGTCACAGTATTCAATGGTTGATTTTGATAAAATGTTGTAACGATTAAAACACGTTGGTTTATCGAATATTTTTCCATAATAAATCTGCCACGTCTCTACTTCACGACTGCCAAATATGAACTGTCAAGACTAATGTTTACCAAACTGGCGGCAAAACAAAGTAGAGTGCCTTCCCGACGGACACCCTGTATTAAAACGACGGAACTATTTGCCAGAATTGCTGTTTGAAATAAATTCGTAAAGAAAATTACATTTCGTAGCAATATGAAACAATTTTAAAAAACGCAAATAAAAAAATTTTAGGTTTTTCTAAGAACTCGCTTTTATTTTATTTATTTATTTTCGTTGGGTTGGCGAGCTCATGGAGTTTTAGTCGCTATGAATCACTTCGACGGGAAGCGTCGCGCATTTTGCGTGCGCGCACTTTGCGTGCGCGCATTTTGCGTGCGCGCATTTTATGAGAACTCTCGTTCATATATTGCTACTAGGCGACTATATTGTGCTGAATATGGACTACGGCGAATTAGTGAAGCTCCGAGTGCTAATTTAATTAAAATATGGGTAAAGCGTTTTGAAGAGACCGGTTCAACTCAACATTTAAACCATAAGCAAATGGTCGCCCAAGAACATCTAGGACCGAAGACAATGTTGAGAGAGTTATGGAGTCAGTACGAGGAAATCCACAAATGTCGATACAATTATCGCGACGAAGTTTGGAACGAATTTTAATTTAATTTAATTTAACTGCATCCATATAAGCTGCAATTAACACAAGAATTGAAAGAGTCTGATTTCATAGCAAGGCTCGCATTTGCTAATGAAATGCTTAATCGATTTTCCAATTTTGACAATATCCTTTTCTCTGACGAGGCTCATTTCCTTATGAATGGGTTCGTAAACCGTCAAAATTGTCGTTACTGGTACAGTGAAAATCCCAAAATCAAACACAAGAAACCATAGTCCATAGAAAACATAGTCCTAAAGTGACAGTATGAGCAGCAATCTCTGGCAGAGGAATAATTGGTCCTCTTTTCTTCGAAAATGCGCGGGGCCAAAACGTCACGGTTAATACGGAACGCTATGTTGAGATGTTGGACGGATTTTTGGCTCCAGAAATTGAAAGTTCAAGAATAGTGATTTCCAGAACTTGGTTCCAACAAGATGGAGCTAACTGTCACACATCAAATGACTCCATGGCGGTGGTGAAGCAGATGTTCCCTGGCAGACTGATTTCGAAAAGAGGTGATGTCCCATGGCCCCACGTAGTCTATACTTGACGCCTCTTGACTTTTTTTGTGGGGATACCTCAAACACAAAGTCTACAGTAATAATCCAAGAAACATCGTTCAGCTCAAGGAGAATATCCGTGGTGAAATGACAGCCATTACACCAGTATTACTGAAGAAAGTTTTCAATAATTTTCGTTTGCGGTTAGAGGAGTGCCGTCGTAGAGAGGGTCACCATTTAGATGATGTTATTTTTAAAAAATAAACTCCATTTATTACTCTACAATCCCTTAGATTTATTTTAACCATACCTTCTGTATTTATTTTTTAATCTATTTTTTAAATATGCACGTTCTATTGCGCCATCCTGTAGAATTGGCTTTAGTCTTTGTACGCATCGCACTCGGCAGAACCTTACAATCGATAGATAAGAGACTTATATAGCTATTGTTGGTGCACATATTTGGGTCTTTTTTTTCAGGTAAATCGCTACCATCCCAACGCAACTGTTCTCAAATAGCTCCATCGGCAGATAGGTCTTTATTTTGGCTGTTCTATTCTGGTATCATTGTTGTTCAAAGACATTTGCAATATTTGACAATCGGTGTGATTTCTTCGCTTAGTCAATCAGTTGATAGAAATCAGCCAACTGAATGAAATGTCCTCTCTGTAATTGCGGCACATTCTATATTTCCATAACCATTGAGTGTGCAAGGGTAATAATTAGCCTTAAAGGACGGGAGCCCTTTAGCAAAACTTGTAATATTTAGATTTTCAAAGAATTTTTGGTTTTTATTATTAAAGTTTTACTTTCGCATAGCCTCCCCCTCCTCCTCCTTATATCATTCCATTACAATATTCTTTTCCTCAGACTCTGAGTTTCGTGATCGTACCAGAGATTGCCTTTGAGAAAGACTTTTCATATTTTTGAAACAGTGTCCGTCGTATACGCAATATATAACTGTAATTCAGTAATACAGTAACATCACGGTTAGGTACAGTAATTGACCATTAATTAACGGTCCTTATACAAGAAAAAAATCAGTCACTAATAGATAGATCTCTTGAGTGGCGGTGATTAAGTTTATTATTTGTTAAGGACACCTTTTAATTAGATAGAGGATTTTGTCTGCAAAGAATTGGGTCGTTTCAAGTGCGTATCCTTATATCCTGGTTCTTTGCACGGGCCGCCGACATTTGGTCGCCCAATTTCTTTATCTTTTGGAACTGTTATAAACGTTGAGTTTCAGTAGCAAATGGTACCTGACTAATTTTGTCTAGTAGCGTACCATTTAAGTTCCTCAAACTAATATCTCACTTTCTCACATTTATTCTGGTAACTATTAGAGAACACAAATCATGACCCTAATCACTCAAATATGCATGTACCTATATTTTTAGCGTTGAATAACATAAATAAATGGGATGGAATAATTTTTTTATATTTTGGAAAAACCGACCTTTACTAAGTAAATCATTTTGTGTGACACGATTAAACCTCAAACATGCTCAAAAAGTATGATTTTACGACATTTGAGTTTGTTTGCACCAATGCAAAGTAATAGCGTTGTTCACATAACTTCCCTGTAGGAAATTGTCAGTAGTGAATCTGTACTGATTCACTATTGACATTGTCACCAGTACTACTGACCAGTTATACCCCATGCAATGCTCTCCACTGTTGACATTAAACATGTGCTTGTTATTGAGGATGCAATACTGACCACGGTACTATAGACTAGGTGGTTCCTCTGGGGCCACTTGGAGACATTGGAACCAGAGATTCAGTAGTTCATTTTAGCAATTCTAGGCTACACTTTTCAAAATTTTTTTTAGATCTTCACACTATAAAATATTATAAGACGTATAAATTCAAACAGTTGCATTTATTTTATTAAAGTTGTACATTTTATTAAAGAATAATTTCATAAAACTGAAAAGGTACAAGTTATGCTCCATTTTTTCAAAGCTTTTAATTCGACAAGAAAAATCGTCGCAGTGGTCTTCAAAATCAGTCAAGTTTGCACTTTCATTTTAAACTGTGTCTTTTTCACTAACTCTGTTTTTTTTTTTTTGTATAAACTTGCTTGTTTTTTTACACAATAAACATGTTATATATTTTTAAAAGTGCACGTTAAATTTCTTTTTATATTTACTTTTATTAATTTTTTTTATAAAACACTAATTTTGCGCGCGGTCACGTTTCAACTAAACAAAATGAGCAGTACGAAATAAGAAGAAGCACAACTTTACAGCTGTAAAAAATTTGTCTACCCATCAAAGTACGAACTGTAGGCGCTGCTTTAACAATGTCACCAAAATTGTCGACAAAAGTGGTGAATTGGAGACACTTGTCTCCAGCCTACCTACAGGGTTAGAATCAACATGAATCATCGGTGAAGTGTACAATAGTTTGCTCAATTAACTTGTGAAACATTTGAGCACAGTGAAAAACCTTGTAACGCTAATATTTTTTTTTAAATACTGTGTTATACATTTTCTTCTTATACTCCATATTTGGCCAAGAGTGGGTAGTGGGAGTGAGAGAAAAGAAAAACTCCAAATACTTTTGGTCTTTTGGACAGTTAATGCATTTGTAAGATGCTCTCTTACACAAGCACACAAAATGGCTAATTTCCTCCATTGTGTGATGGATTCGTAATCCAAAATAAAAATATGCCAAATTCTAATAAAATGATGTTGGTCTAAAATTAGAATATGAAAACATTTTCATGCCCACAATGGGTACATACACATATACGTACATTCTAATACTCGTATATATGAGTGACGAAGGCGAGGATGTTTTCTAATATACATATTCTCAAAAACATTTTGTGTTGTGTGGCAAGATGATGATGTGCACCTTCCTATAAATACCTCGAGAAATTAAAAAAATCATTGTATTGTAGAAGAAAAGGCGAGCGCGAAAGCAACGCAGGTAGACAGATAATTATATAAAAGAGCCAATAAGGTGAGTCGGTTTGCGTTTGAAGACCTATCGCGGAATTATTGAAAGTAGAGTGTTTTGATCCAGAATATTGTTTGTTGTGATTTGCTTTGGTTACCATTGGCATTTTCTTTATTTGGTTTCGTTTGCATATTATGCGTTGCGTATGAATTGATGGTGGCCTACAGATGTCTGTAGTGCCCTTAATGTTCCGTGACTGGTGGGATGAATTTGAGTTTCCTACGCGCACTTCGCGCTTGCTAGATCAACATTTTGGAACAGGTTTGAGGCGTGATGATTTGCTGTCTTCTGTTTGGAATTCACGTCCTACAATGTTACGCTCGGGTTACTTGCGTCCTTGGCACCGGACTGCAGATTTGCAAAAGCAGGATTCCGGCTCCACGTTAAACATCAATGATGAAAAGTTTGAGGTCATTCTTGATGTTCAACAGTTTTCTCCTAACGAGATCAGCGTTAAGGTCACCGAAAGATCTGTAATTGTAGAGGCCAAACACGAAGAAAAACAAGACGAGCACGGTTTCGTCTCCAGGCAATTTACAAGACGCTACATATTACCAAGTACGTATTCTTGTCATCAAAAGCGTTGTTCTTGATTAACTTTCACTTCCAATTTAGGTGACGTAAATCCAGATTCCGTCACTTCATCTCTGTCATCTGACGGTCTTCTCACGGTTTCGGCGCCCATAAAGAAGTTGCCCCCACCTGCATCGGAACGTGTGGTTCCCATTTCCAAAACTGGTCCATCTTCTAAAGAGGATAAAGATAAGAAGGTGGAAACTTCAACTGCATAGAGAGCAGCGCAATATATGTTCAACTCCCTTCGACAGACTGCTTATAAATGATTATACAAATATTTATAATTACTGAAATGTTCTACGTCAAAATATTTTTATACATACATATATATATACATTTTTTATTACATTTTATTCAAATTATCCATTAAAATGTTGAAATTAACTAGATAAAACTGTAGGACGTCATAAGTCATTTCTTCTGACCAACGCTTCAACATTTTCATCAAGCCTTATATCAAGTTCATACTTTGTCTCAAAGTTCAAAATTACAAAGTTAAATTTAAAAATGAGATTCAAGACCGTCTTTCTTCGTTTCGCAGGGAACACCAGCTGTGCAGCCGAATCCCATGTGAAGGCGATTCAAAGTAGTGCATAAAGAATATGTCTGCGACCGGAGATTTAAGAATCGCAACCTTAGGAAAACAAGAAAAGGCATTTGAATCTGATTTTGACAAATTAAGGGATCTACTAAAACTGGATCGTGCGAAAAATCATTCACAATATCCCACATAGCGTTATGTGCTTATGCTTAAATTATCGGAATAACTCTAAAATAGGCTAGCATTTTTTTGACAGCCAATTGAAAAAAATGTGTATTGAAAATACTGGAGTCGAATATCCTGTTCAGATAACATGATTCAAACGGATAAGTGTTGTTTCTACTCAAGGGAACCCTGAATGGTATTATTATATAAATAGCTGTAAAAAAATTGTAACTGGTAATTGAACCATGGATTTGCATTCCTTTCGTGTGACACATTTTTGGCCGTTTCAGATGATATACGAGTATACATACATACCTTCTTTCTTTTATGTGAAGTTGTAAATATGTATATGTTCAGTATACACATTAATACAAAATTGAGATGACGACAATTTAAAAATTTAATTTGATTCCAGACATGTTTTTGGCCAAAGCCTGCTTTGCAGCTGGTTGCAGCTATTATTCCGCAATGAGATAATAATTATTCACAACTAACTGAGATAGCAATGATGTTTAAAATCTTTTTAACAACTTTCAAAACATACATATGTGAAGAATGGGTCACCTAACGGACATTAGAATAGCGACAACAGAGGGAATCAACGATATCTGCATTAGTGACGTATTGTTTCATCACTTTGTATGACATTGCAATACGGATAATACAGGGTGTCCGTCGGGAAGGTATACTACTTTGTTTGTTTATAATTTTTGATTAAATCAAAGAGAATGGATCTTATATTAACAAATGTTGTATTTAATGCCGGGAATTATGTATGGAATACAATATCAGATAAATGTCTGCCTCTGTTAGCCTCACAATGCGATCCCTTTCGAGCACTTTCTTCATTACATTCCCACACATTTCACGCGGTATTTCATTAATTTTATCACGAATATTTCGTTTGAGTTGCTCAAGCGTTTCTGGTTTGTTTGTTTATGCTTTTCAGATATCCCCA
>JAHXMU010024159.1:105343-133576 GCA_019455685.1 Philornis downsi | reverse complement strand
TTTTTTTTCTAATGCCCTTGAGATTCGTTATATCGAGGTTAGACTGTATTGTGAAAAAGGTAAATAATTAAATTTGGACCAAACGGAAATGTGTCACCAATTAAATTGCGACAGGGGGAATTGAACTTTAGTAAAATAAATATGTCAATTATTAATTTATATAATTAAAAGAGTAAAACGTAGGAGAGTTGAAGAGGGATGAAGAGAGAATTTTCTCAGAATTTATGGAGGCGATGAATTAGAGATTGCATCAGGCCCGAACCATGGATAAACTTAAGGACAAACTTGTGGCTTATGAGAAGATTACCTCAGCTGAGAAGTCGTTAAACTTCAAAGATGCTAGAAAAAAACTTAACAAGGCGGCACCTGGTTCGAAAGGTGCCAATAGGCAGTGTTACAAATGCGGAGAGGAGAGACACATTTCGAAAGATTCCAAAGTGGTAGATATAAAATGCTTCAAGTGCAAAAGATCAGGTCTCAAGTCTTTCGAATGTCCCACGATTGAGAAAGAAAAAATGGAAAAATAAGAAAAACGAAATGTTCACACTCTAACATATGAAGCGCATTCATTTTCGGGAAGAATATTAAAAAATATCACCATTTCTGGAAAAAATGTTAAGGCTGTAATTGACACTGGTAGCGATAGAAGCGTCTTGCGATATAATACGCTACTCACTTTGACAGATACTAATCTTGAACCGGTTAAGAAAACATTGGGCGGAATCGGCGGAAAGAGTATTACGACAGTGGGTTGCCTTAAAGTTCAAGCGAAGATCCACAGTTTTTTATATTGTCAAGGAGAGTGACATACTCTATTCTGCCGTTATTGGCAACGGTATTTTGCGCCAAGTGGATTTGATAATCGATAAAAATGGCGCAAGATTCAGAAATAAAATACCGTTTGGAAGATAAATCGGCCGATGAATCCGTTCTTTTCGGAGAAGAAGCTGGCGATCGTAGTTTGCTGCCTTGGACGTTAACCCAATTGATGAGCTATAAAAAGAGTTTATGGAAATCATCCATTCAATAACATCTGATGTTAGTGAGGCGAATGACTTGGGGTTAGAACACTTAAATGAGGATTACTGAGCTAAAATGGAATGGACAGTAGATTCGTACCGACCTCACAAACCTAAAACATTCCCTGTATAAGTGAAAATCGTGCTATCTGATGACGTTCCTCAACTCAAATCAGAGTGGCTGAAAGAGGGAATAATCAGGCCTAGTTTATCGGAATAAGATGGCACCAAAAGGCTTTGCTGTGACTATCGACGTTTGAATAAGAAAATAGTTCGTGACAATTTTCCTATGGCTAAAGCCAAGAAGTGACAGTGTTTACAATTCTTGATTTGAAAAATGGATTTCTGCATGTGGCAATAGCAGAAGATTCGCGCAAATATGTATACTGCATTCTTTACATACAATGGACAATATGAGTTTCAATTTGTACCTTTTGGGATTAGCAACTCACCAACTGTTTTTTGTTGTTATATATCGGCTATATTCCATGAATTAATTAGAGATGGTAGAATTGTTGTTGACGATGTTGTTATTATATCGCTTGACGAAGCGGACGGTGTATCGGCTTCAAATGGATTGCAAATCAAATGGAGCAAGTGTCAGTTTTTGCGTAGGAGAATCCAGTTCTTGGCGTAGTAGAAAATTCTTCGATATCGACGTCAGAAGACAGAATTTTGGCTATAAAGAAATTTCCGATACCGAATAATGCTGTACAATGATTCTCGGGATTGACATAATTTTCCGTCGCTTCATACGAGATTTCGCTTTGGTCGCTAAACCACTATCACTATCTTTGAAGAAATAATGCAGAATTTGAGATGGGAGATGTGGAGTTGCTTGCTGTACAACAACTAAAAATGGCCTTAACAGCGATTCGGTTTTGAGATTGTACAATCCAAGAGCTTAAACAGAGGTTGACACCGACACCAGCAGATACGGGTACTGAGCGGTGCTACTACAAAAGAATTCAGAGGATTTACAGTTTCATCCAATCGAGTATATGAGTCGCACAACTACACCTACTGAAAAAAAGACCACTGTCATCGAGCACAGATCTGGGACCAAAATGAGACATGTAGGTGCATTGAGTCGTGTGCCGTGCCTTACGATTCAAGATTCTCTCCAACATCGCATAAAAGAAGCTCAACAGAACGATGATTTTACAAAAGCTGTTTGTAAAGTTCTAGAAAAAAGCTCTTGTGATGATTATTTCATGAAATTCGGCAGTCTTCATAAAGACATAACGAAAGAGCTAATTGTAGTACCATCTAGCAAGGAAAAGGAAGTAATCGAAATGGTAAAATGAATGATTTAGTAGAAAAACAGTTATTCATCCCAAAATTAGAAGCAAAAACAGAAGGTGTTGTGAAGAGCTGTGTAGAGTGCATGATAATAGATGCCAAGGTCGGGAAGAGGGAGGGTTTACTCAACCCGGTCGACCAATCGGATAAGCCACTCATGACGTACCACCTAGATCACGTTGGACCTATGAAAGCCACTCAAAAAGTGTGCGATCATATCCTTGTCGTAGTCGACGCTTTAATGAAATTTGTTTGTCTTTATCCCACGTGGAGTACTGGCAGTAAGGAGGTAGTGGAGAAGATGAAGAATAGCCTTTACAGCAAATGAATTTAACTTGTACTGTGTGGATGACGATGTTCAACACTTGTTAAAAGCTACAGGTGTTCCAAGGGGTAACGTGCAAGATGAACAGATGAACCGCATAATCGTGTCCATGTTAGCCAAAGTGTGTACCGAAAAGAAAAACATTTGTTAAAAATATGTCGACAGAGTTAGACAAACGATAAACAACAGCCCCTCGAGAAGCACCCAAAATACGTCATTTAAGTTGCTGACAGGAATAAATATGGGGACTAAAGAAGATTTGAAGATCAGTAACATTTTGCAAGAACTGTCAATTGCCGAAATGCAGCAAGAAAGTTAGTGAGTCCAAGAGGAATCTCCAGAAAACATTAGTAAAATACAGGATAAAAACAAAAAAACGATTGGTAGAAAAAGAGTTCCAAGCACGGAGCACAAAGTCCGTGATCTAGTAGCTATTAAGCGCACCCAATATGGTGTGGGAATGAAACTACGTCCAAAGTATTCGAGACCGTATAAAGCAATAATAATAACAAAGTTGTTACGAGATGGAGAAGATTGGTTAAGTTGAAGGGATAAAAAGATGTTCTACCGTCGTAGAATTTATGGAGCCGTGGAATCCTGTTTCGGGGAGGAGCAAGTATATTATTTTCTAAAACAGTCACCAAGTTACTCTTGCTGAGAACAGACGTGCTTTTGCTCATTGAGGACCAAGAAATTTTAAGAGAACTTGCCAACCAAAGCGTGAAAATAATAATCTAAAAGAGACAGGTTTGATTATTATCATATTCGCCAGTCTCATTTTACCAGATTACATCATGATCGGTTACGAAAGAACCATGGTTCGACAATGTATTCCGTTACCAATTAGATGTTCGAAATGCTTCAGATATGACCACACCCAAAAATATTGTAACAATCTTGTTCTTTGCTCCAACTGTGGCGACATTTCCCACATCAACCCAGAAAGTTCCGAAAAATGTACAAAGAACCAACGGTGCATCAACTGCACGGAACAGCACATCGACAGTAATCATCATTCATCGATGGACAAGACTTGTCCCATTTTTATAAGACAACAAGAACTCCAAGCTATAAAAACAACAAACAAATGTGATAATAAGACTGCTCTATTCATCCTAAAATTCAGACATCAAGGTAACGGTACCACGTACTCTTCAATTACTCAACAAGCACCAACAACACCGAAATCGAACTCCGACGTAATATCGTAAATTGATCCAACAGTAGAAGTCAATTCTCTTAAACCCAGGTTGGACAATAACGTATGCCCTGAGAAAGATCAACAAACCTCAACCCAAAATAAACTGAACCCTCGTAAAGCTTCCTCATCCCGACCCAACAATATTAAGATATTACCGCACCGGGTGATGAGAGTGATATGCTCTTTTCTGACAGTGAAATGTAACCAGAACCACTCAATGTCGACGTTAACTCAATGGAATATAAAAGGGTACAAAAACAATTTCAGTGAGTTACAACTTATCGTTGTGAACATAAACCACTCATCTTAGCTCTGCAAGTAACTCACATAACAGATACCCTCATATCTACGAACATCTCTAATTCATTTGGTGGAGTAGCGATTTTGGTGCACAATTCTATTAGTCACAGGCAATTGGAACTTCGCTCAGATTTTGAAGCCATTGGCGTCGAAATTAAATCTAAAAGAAAACTTCATATTATTTCCGCATACATTTCTCCGAATATAACATTTAATAAATCGAACCTGGATAATGTTCTTAAACCCCAAAACTGTCCAATCTTCGTACTTCGTAATTTCAATAGTTGGCATTCCTACTGGGGTTCCACGAAAAGCAACACCAGGGGTAACACTTTGGAAAAATATATTAATCAATCCGAATATATTATACTTAATGACAAAACACCAACTCACTACTCTACTCATCATACTTTTACTCATATTGATCTATCATTCATCTCGGCCAGTTTGGCTAACGAAGCCAAATCGGAGGTTATTGTTGACCTTAGCGGAAGCGATCATTTTCCGATACAAATTTCTCTTTTTTCTGATTCCTGTCCTGTCAAACTGCATGCCAAGCCAACATTCAAACTGTAATTAGCCAACTGGGAATTTTACAGTGAAACAATAATGAAAGTTGACGCCATCACGAAGACTAGAGGTAATACTAACTCTGATGCAGCGGCAATCAAAAAAGTTATAATCCAAAGCGCTCACCTTTCCATCCCTCAAAGCACAACAAATGCAAAGCAGCGTACAGTACCATGGTGGAACAATTCTTTATCAGTATTAAAAAAATACAAGAATAGAAAATGGTCAAAACTAAGAAAACTCATCAATAGTGACAATATTATTCAATTCAGAAAAGCTAACGCAAAGTATATAAAGTATATAAAGGCAATTAAGGAAGCCAAACGGCAACCATTTGACAAATTTAATGCTGAAATTGAACCTAAATCGGGCTCTTCCAAAATATGGTCAAACATAAACCGTCTTTGCGGGCTTTTCCCATCGAAGTCAATACACTTTATTCATAACCCCGTAACCAACAATTTTACAATAGATCCTAATATCGTTGCTAATTCATTTGCCGAATTATGGTCAAAACATGCTGATGACAAGAATTTCTCTCAAACATTTTGTTCCAACAAGAATTCGGTAAGAAGCTTCTACCTAAACTACACTCCATCAAAAAAAGCTTTGGAAATGGAAAAGGACATTACATTTATTGAATTCCAGTCATCTCTTAATTCACTTAAAGCAATACTCCAGGTCTAGATCGAATTTCCTACTCTAAGATTAAAAACGCTCCCACATCTTTCAAACATCGTATCTTGAAACATTTCAATAATATTTTACGTACTCATATTCCTTAAACATATAAAACGAGTCTCGTACTCCTAATTCTTAAACATCGGAAGTCAAAAACTGAATTGCAATCATATAGACCAATCTCTTCAATTTCATGTGTAGCTAAAGTCATGGATAACATAATTTCAAAAAGATTGTGATTGTTTGTTTTAACGAACAATTTCATACACAAATGTCAATATGGTTTAAAGAGGGGGAAATCTGTTCTAGACTGTCTACTTTATGTAGATCATCTAGGAACTAGAGAACTTTCGCCAAAGCCTATGATAGGATATGAATTCACACCATTATTCACCAACTTCAAGAATGGCAAGTGGGTCCCAGAATATTGTCTTACGTCACCCAATTCATGACAAACAGGAACTTTTCATTGTTAAATCAGGTAAAACATTGTCAAACATTTACTCCCTTGATAATGGCATTCCACAAGGCTCACCAATCTCCGTGATATTGTTCCTTATATCCTACAACGCTCTTACGAAAAGCATTGCTATGTACAAGGAAATTAGATGTTGCGCATGTGCGGACGATTATTATCTTTTAATGGATTTGAAGAGGCAGAAAATCAGAGAATAAACTTGTCTTCCAGAAAATTGGGGATTGGTGCACCTACTCAGACGCGTCTTCATCTGTAGACAAATCGCATCATTTGCATATCTGTCGGAAGAAAAATTGCCGTTGTTCCATTCACTCTAACAACTTAACCATCCCTGACGTCGACTCGTTAAAAATACTTGAACTAACAATTAACAAGAGATACAACTGGAGTTCTCACATTACTAATCTAGCATAAGACCTATCAAAAAAAAAAAAAAAAACTAAGAATAATTAAACATCTTTCAAATAGAAAGTATAATTGCAGTACTTCCTCTTTAATCCAGGCGTTCAAGTCCATACTTATGTGCAAAATCGATTACTGTCTCCCAATTTACGGATACGCTCCTAAATCGTTACTTAACAAATTAAAAACTATTCAAAATTCAGCAATAAGGGCTGGTTTAGTCGCTTTCCGCACCACCCCAATAAACAATATGCTAATAGAATCAGAAACATTTACAATATAAGATAGACGCAACTATTTAACTGGCAAATTATCCAAGGCATTATCTATATAACCTTACAACTGCGGAAAGAATTGATGCAGAAACATCTAGTCTTACTAAATCATACATCGACTGGTATAAGAACATCAACCCGAACTGAATTTCTACTACTGAATTTTTGAAAAACTCAACACAGAATGATTTTTCACGCTTAGAACAATTCAAATTTACTCTGATCCGTCTTGGTCACACCAATTTGACAAATGCCCATTATATAGATAAGGGTTTAAGCAATATTTGTCCTTTGTTTAATAGCACTTGCATTGACATCAGCCATATCATTTCTACATGCATTTTCCTTAGCCAGCAGAGATTATCAACATTCGCTAATGAATATCCCATCACTCTCATCGCTAATCCCTCAAATAGAAATATAAAATTAATTTTAGATTTTATCAAAAAACCGAACTTGTACATTAAAATTTAAGTTAGTTAAAAAAAACTTTATATTCTAATACTTCTCATCTTGTAGTTTAAAATATTACTATGTTAGCTGAAGGCCCTTGTAACCATCGCAAATTCTTTTTTTTTAATATAGTTAGCCTTAAGTTTTTCCAACTTTAAGTTAGCTTTACATAAACAAAAATAAAAAATTTTCTAAAACACTAATTGTTACATGCTTATTCCTCTTTCGCTGTTCGCAAAAACGCTGAAAAATATAGGGAGGAAATCCCTGGACAATAAAAATAACGTTTAATCAATAACAAATAAACGAATTTATAAGTTTATCTGAAGGCAGTTGGACTTTAAACTTCGCGTGGTAGTGAGACATATGGCAAGTTAGTTTTTACAACTTGCCGAAAAATGAATGGATTAGTAACAACTTTGCGAATTGAATGATATCTAAAGGGAGAAAACAAGAAAAAAAAGTGCAAACCGTTTGCGCGTATGTGTAGGTGTATGTAAAGAGGTTAGAATTTGCAATTTACGTCTTTTCAAATTAAATATATTTCTTCATTAATTATTCTTTCAGTTTTATCTAACTTCATTCTTTCGCTTGATAGGACAATAAAATATAATATTAAAATGAGTCATTTTAATTCATCTCTTCAGATATCTCCTGTTTTTGTCCATTTTATTGCTTTATAAATCGTAACGAAGTTCCAAAAAAAATCGACTGTTTAACTATGTCTGCTTAATTTAGACAAATTTGGCGAATATCATGCATTGAACAAAGTTAGACCTGATCATGAACGTTTTTTTATTATACTATATAAATTGACAGATTTACCAAAATTCAGATTTTCCTCTGTATTTCTAATTAAAAACTACGATTTTATCCTTTGTATTGCCTTACAAATTAACTGTTTTAGCAAAAGTCAATGTTTTCTTCGTTATTTTTAGACCAAGTTGAAGTATTTATCATTTTGGTTTTAGTTGGTTGGTTTGGTATGCGTTAATTCTGTGTTCAAATTGGTTGCAATCAGAAGAATTTGGTTCCATTTACCTCTTCGCTATGGCGAAGCTAATCAATATGATTCCCTTATCGTAGATATATGTGGATTGAGTTTTTCGGTAGTTCCTATTTTGGAGATGACAGCCACTCAAATAATGATATGTGGCTCTATGCGGGTTTGAACCTGTGATCATACGAAAGGCAGTCGCGTGTACTAACCAATGCTTCACGGTTGGTGACAATTACTGCTTAAAATATATGAAGCTAACAATATATAGGTTCAATTATTTTTTGAACTGGAGATACCAGAATAGGTATGGACAAAACGTACAAACAGTTAACTTGCTCCATTTAACTTACTAATTAGAAATTATGAAGGGAAGATTGCATTTTCAAAAATCGACGAATTTACATGATATGTTCCAGAAGGGGTATAGAAATGCGTTCGTTTTTGATCCAACTTCGGCAAAAGCTCAACGTGTAAGTTTAGTCTACCAAATTCGGCCAAGTTTGATGATAAATAAAATTGTGAATCAAAAAAAGCTATAGCTATTTTTTATAGCTATTTTTTTTTAATATATTTACAAACCTTACAAATCAATTCATTGAAAAAAATTTAAGTTGCTGGAGTCGACGAATGAGGAGTTACGTAGAACAAACTGAATTCGGAAAAAACGGTAAGTTCGTGTGAAAGACACCAGAGGTGGGAGTCCAAGGGTTTTTTGCGTGAGTCCCGCCGTGAAGGCCTCGTCCACGGTGTGCTAATCACACTGGTCATATTACAATGCGACTGCCAGCGCCCCTCTGGAATAGCCAAGTGAACTTGAACTATCTGGTCGCCCTGTAGCAAAAAGAGTACAGACTGGTAATTGTTATATACCTGCGGAAGTGGAGGTCCCAGGTAGATGGGGCGGTCGATACTATGTTGCAAGGATGAAGTATCCTCACCGGTAGGAAAGAGGGAAAAGCCACAGACCTCTTCCACTCGGCGACGGTGTACGGCAACTATGTGTTATAGATGATCCCCAGAATATGTAAATAGTCGTTTTAAAATCCCCGGCTATAATGTGTTAAAGATTGTGAGGCTTCGTTAAAATTTACCATCGATATCGCCGGCCAGCTAGCCACACAGACAAATATGGTTCATTCGACCAAAAAATCACAAAACGTATAATATTTGGCCAAATAATATTTGGTAGGTTAAACGCTTCTTTCTGGATGTTATGTTTTTTCGTACCAAATGATATATCACAAGAAATGATAAAATAGGTACTATAAAACGATATCCTTTTTGGAGGTGATCTAAAAAAAGAATTCACTTTGGAAATAACCGTTTTGAACATATCGGAAAATTGGGAAGCGATATTTTGGGCCAAAAGTAGTTTGGTAAAAATTATTTATTGTCAAGTATTATAATAGGTTTTATCTAAATCTAATATTACCTCACAAACCAAGGCAGATGTGAAAAATACTGCTTTCCTGTGTAACGTATGATAGTGGAACATTGGAATCCAGGTATTAATTGCTAACAGTTTTATTACTGATATTTGTCTTCGTACACTTCGATGGTACTTGAAATACTTATGAATCATCCGAATCAGCACCTAGACGAACCGCTTATGTGCTATTGGTCATCTATTATTCCAGTAGATTGTTATTTAGTTGAACACCAATAAAACAATTGCTATTGTTGTCCTAGTCGGCACAATCTACTGTTATTATTTCTTGTGGGTCCCTATGATGGACCTGGAGGCGACTAAATTTAAAAAGAAAAATTTGTTCCCTTGAAACCTATGAATGGGTTATGGGGGAGCTTCTCACATTCATTGAGTTTGCAGTAATAGCGACGATTTCGAGCGTCCGTTTGAGAAACTTTTACCAAAATTTTCGATTACTCGACTGCTCGAAGTGTTCGTCTGATACATCGAGGTGACTGCAGCTCAAAGAAAGATTTGATGATTGTATCCTGGCTCGAATTCACGCTCATATGTACGTTGGTGGCATGTTCTAATTACACAGTACAACAGCCAATCTGGAGGGTGAGAAATTCCAAGTCAGTGTGATGGTACTAGGTCAGTATAGTAAAATCCCCAAAGGGTTTCGCGTTCGTATGTGTCAGTTTTTTTTTATGACCTTTTACATTTTTTCCTTATCTTGATGTTTTTTCGCTTAGTTGTAAAACTTTGGCAAAAACGTAGTTTGACATAACTCGAGAACGACTAATTCGATCTTGCTGAAACAAATTGAGAAAAATTAAGAATTACATTTCCTTTAATCCATTCATATACTGTTTCTCTACCAACTCAACATTTTTGCAATTATAAATAAATTTATGAAGAAAATTTTGTCAAAAAATTTTTTTTTTAATTATATAAATCCCAAACGGAAAAAAGTGTCAAGTCTTATAACTTTTACGTAAGGCCACATAACCTATAAACAAAATGCGACATAGATCATAGAAATCGATTAACGTGTTCTGCTTTTATTCAAAATTAAGTAAAGGTATGAATTTAAAAAATTTGCTCGAGATATGCTCAAAATTCCTTGGAAAAAACATTGATGATTTTTTTATGATTCTCAGAATTAAAAAAAAAGTAATAAACAAAAGGTTATTTGATTTTTATGGTTGCTGTAAAAAACTGAAAAACGGTCATAAATGTGCGCGGACAATTAAAAGGAAAAAAGGAAAGTGCACTTTTGTAATTATTTGGGTTTTTTCTGTTGGCTACCTGCATGATGTTTTAGTCATGTTTTAGAACGTCAGTAAAATATTGAAAAATACGTAGTATAAATAGGTGTTCATTGTTCGATTTTTGTCATTCATTTTGTCATAGAATATGGAACTGTGCAAGCCAGATGTAAATAGCTTTTGCTACTGCTGCGGTCAATATGTCTCAACACATAAAAAAAGGGAAAATTTCAGTACTGATTTTGTTCAAATATACGAGATGTACTTCAACCAAAATGTTATAGTGAACAAAAATTGGGTGCCAAATATAGTGTGTAAAAGCTGCTGCAACCGTCTAATGGATTGGAAAAATAGAAGACGTGAAAGTATGCCATTCGGTATCCCAATGACTTGGACTAATCCTGGCGAAGGTCACAATCCATTGAATTGCTATGCATGTGCGAATAAAGGAGCCGCAAAAAGGATAAGAAAATCGTGTAACTACGTTGGTGTTGCAAGTGCCGCAACACCATTGCCTCATTCGGACCACATTCCTGTGCCAAAAGCTTCTAGCCCAGATATTTTATCTTCTATGACTGCTCCGACATATGATTTACGTGATGATCCCCCATATGAGCCATCAGTATCCCATGAGCCAATTTTAATAAATCAAAATAAGCTTGATTGAATTGTTGCCAAATTGGAATTAACACAGCATAAATCGGAAGAGCAGGCTTTGTTTTTGAAATCAAACAATTTGTTGGCACCCGGTGTGAAAGTCACAGCTTATCGAAGTCGTCAGGCAACACTCCAAAGTTTATTCCTTGTGAATGATGGAAAAACTTCTGCATATTGCCCGGATGTAGGAAAATTGATGGACGCAATGGAAATAAAATATGAAGCAGATGACTGGAGATTATTTATTGACAGTTCAAAACTCAGCTTGAAGGCAGTTTTACTGCATAAGACCAATAAAAAAACCTTCAGTTCCAATCGCCTATAGTACAGAAACGAAAGAAACATATGATGCACTGGAAAATATTTTGAAAATGGCTAACTACGCCAAACATAGGTGGCGCATATGCTGCGATTTAAAAGTTGTAGCTATGCTTTGCGGTCTTCAAAGCGGCTATATAAAATATATGTGCTTTTTGTGCGATTAGGACACACGATTTTCCGGTGACCAATATGCATGCCACGGATCGAAACTCAGAGAGCACAGCAGGTTACAAACGGCCAATATTATTCGTGAGCCTCTAGTACCGAAGGTGAAGATATTGCTGCCTCCACTGCATATTAAACTTGGAATTTTTAAGAATTTCATCAAAACTATCGCCAAAAGAGATGAAGTTTTCTTGTGTTTGAAACTAATTTACCCGAGACTCAGCGAAAGTAAAATTAAAGAAGGTAAGTTATAATATCACATTCATTTCCCATGATTTTCCATCATTACAAATTCATTTTTTCCAATCAGGCGTACTAAATGGTCCAGATATACGAAAGCTGATTAAAAGTGACGCATTCAACAATATTTTGATTGACGCTGAATTGGATGCATGGCAGGCAATCAAAGAAGTAATAGAAGGCTTGTTGGAAAGCATCGTTCTACCAACTACGATGTTTCTGTCGCAAGGATGTTAAGATCGTTCTCGAAAATTGGTGTCCACATGTCCTTGAAAATCCATTACTTACATCATCATCTGGACTACTTCAGCAAACAATTGGCTACCGAATCTGATGAACAAGGCGAACGCTATCATCAAGTTGCTGTGCCATTTGAAATGAGGTAATAATGATTTTTTTATTTTTTCAAACTCATTTTAATAAAACAAAAACTTACAGATATAAAGGCAAAAAGTCGCCGAGTGCAATAATTGCGGAAATTTGCTGGTGGAGTAAGCTTGTGTGGCAAGACAAGGATGATCCTGATGTTAAAGAATTTTCAGGGGGTGCAGAAGGGCCAGCAGTGGAGTCACACATTGACATTATGTGTGGTTCAGAAACTGATGATAGTGATGAATGCGATGCCAATAGTCCCGAACAACCACCATTGAAAAAGTCTAGGCAATATTTATTAAAATAAATAAACAAAATAAAAATAAAAAATTATAAACATGTTTACTTTATTTTTTTAGCAGTTTATGGCCAGAAGTCTGGGGTTATTGGGGAAAATTTATAAAAAAAACGCGATAAATGACACTTTTTTGAATAAAACCAAATATCAATATTCTTGTCAAAGTGGGATACCTTCATTTAATTGTAAATAAAAGCAGAACGCGTTAATCGATTTCTATGATCTATGTCGCATTTTGTTTATAGATTATGTGGCCTTACGTAAAAGTTACAAGACTTATCACTTTTTTCCGTTTGGGATTTATATAATTAAAAAAAAAATTTTTTTTGACAAAATTTTCTTCATAAATTTATTTATAATTGCAAAAATGTTGATTTGGTAGAGAAACAGTATATGAATGGATTAAAGGAAATGTAATTCTTAATTTTCCTCAATTTGTTTCAGCAAAATCGAACTAGTCGTTCTCGAGTTATGTCAAACTACGTTTTTGCCAAAGTTTTACAACTAAGCGAAAAAACATCAAGATAAGGAAAAAATGTAAAAGGTCATAAAAAAAAACTGACACATACGAACGCGAAACCCTTTGAGGATTTTACTATACTGACCTAGTACCATCACCCTGACTTGGAATTTCTCACCCCCCAGACAAAAACTCCAAAAATGTTCCGTAGTGTTATCGTCCTCCGGTCAGTCACATTGCAAAACTTAGTTTGGTTAATAAATATGCTGCAGTGGGGAAATCTAAGCCTATCTCAGGGCGCAAAATTAGCAAGCGCAAAATTAGCATCTTTAAAACGGAAACCAAAATTTTTGCATAATTTTGCAGTTCAGATTTGCTTGAGCTTTTGTTTTTGTGCTTAATGTGAAGAAATTAGCATACCTAGACATAGCTAGACATTTCGCCCCTCTTGGAAGCAGTGCAACGTAGAAGCTAACTTGAGTTAGGCTAACATAAAACATATAGGTGAACAAGAATTCAATGTATTATGATTCAACACAAAATGGCAAACACCAGTACATAGTGGAACATGTATTTGAGAGTTGCTGCCATCAGGGGCCCTTCTAATTGTGGGCCCTTCTATAGTGAGCTGCATTCATAAGTTTAGGATATCTTCCAACTTTATGTCGTTTACTGGAGCGTGACAAATATAAAAAATAATAACAGTGTTAAATTAGGCATATGCGAGAATCGACAAGATTGTGGGAGGTGACATCAATACCAAATCGTTTCTAATCGGTAAATAAATTTATGTCGAACAAATTATATATGTATATGCGAACGGGGTAAGGTTTAATCCTTACTTGATATAAATTTGTTATAGACAGAACGATAATAGTTGATTCAAAACTATTCTGCACAGAGAGTGGTTGCATATGCTTAACAAATGCAACGGTGCACGAATTATTATTTCGTGAGTGTCAAAGAATAACCCTATCTGGGATCGGGAGCGATCATGTTATCCAAAGCGTATCACCTGAAGTCAGGGGTTTCAGTAAACTTCTAGGGAATGACTCACAGTGATTAACACAATTCAATCAACGGCAACTTCTGAAAATAAAGAACATCTGAAAATGTTCATTTTGGTGTTAAAATATTCAAAAAACACTGATTTTTTACGCACGAAACACCAAAGTTTGTGGTTCTGGTAATCGAAATCAAATGTTAAAAATTAGAGGAGATTTTCTTAGGATTGTCAATGTTCGACAATATTTCAGTGGGCTTACTCCCCTACCAACTACGAAACGGTCGTCGCAAAACATTTCACTTCGCGCTTAGTTTTAAAAGGGGTTAGAGTCAAATCTCTGATTTCTGACCATTAGCATTCATAAAATTGTTTCGCAAAGCGGTTTTATCGTGGCTAGACATATGGCAAGAAGTTTTCCTTAGTACTTACTGGGGAACATGAGCATAAATTTGTGATTGGATATTGCATTGCGAGACAATACCGGTTACTATCCAACTGAAGACTGCTTTCTGTGCAATGAGTTTGCTTTCTGCATATTTCTGAACTCAAGAGAGCATTTTTTTCGAGTATGCATCGGCATCAATATGCAGCAATACTGATTTCTGTCAATTCATTCTGGGCTCAACTCATATTGGCAAACTTAGGCATATATTTTGAACCACATACGATTTTGTGATTAGTTAAAAATCAGGATAAATATGGGAACCAACTTTAATAATACAGAGGCGGAAAAGATCGATAGGGGCAATTTTCACTGAAGTTTTCGCGAAATAAAGGACGATTGATGGGCATCGTCCCTAAGCCCACCCGAAAAACATTTCAAGTCGTTATTGTTGACGGTTACTACCTCCTTAACAAAACTTGTTATTCAGGCAGGGATACGATTCAGCATGTCGTTTACCACAATTGTGGTGAAACTGGCACGCCTACTGGGTGCACAAAATTTGGTCCACAATGAGATAGATTTTTGGAGGAAATTGGAATTTCTGTTGTTAGAGACCGCTTGCAAAGTTACGAATCTCGAAGTCAAAAATTTATTCATTTCGAACCATTCAGGTAATTCAAAATTTGATGACTGAGATTGTTCCCAAATCCAAGAGTGACTTCAGGAAATCAAGAATATATGTAAAAATTAAGTCACAGCACTCTGCCTCCATTTAGAAAAAATACGACTGAATGACACCTCTAGACCACAATGCGCGCCAAACAGTCACTTATTTCCGGATGCAATCGCTTTTCCACAATCACTTCTGGTTTCTCCGAGCCAGCAATTGTTCTTGTCGACGTAACCACAGAGTGGGATATGAGCTTCGTCCCTGAAGAAAATTTTGTTCGAAAGCCCACGTTTGAATCTCCACTTCTGTAGTAAGTTTTAACGATTTGTGTACGTTCTTCGGTTGTTAGACAATCCATATTCACAAATGAAACACCTTTCAATGCATAAATAACACTTCAGATGACCGGCTTGTCAGACCGGCAGTTTTGAAACCACTAAATGGACAACCTGGTATAGCCTGGAATTAATGTAAGCTTTTTTAATTTTTTTGAGATTCAATTACGTTTATTTTTTTATTTAATTGTTTTTTGTTATTTAATTTAATTGTTATTTCATTTTGGTTTTTTTTAACAAATATATTTTATCATCTGCAACCAATCAGTACTGTTTTTAATGATGAAACCCTGAATTTTTCGTACTGCATGTATATTTCACTGAGCTAGAACGTTTTGCGTGTGCGTAAATTCAAACTTCCATTAGCCTTTGTTTTTATTCTATTTTGGCTCCTTATGTTTCTTTCCGCTTGCCTTTTGTTGAAAAATACATCAATTTGTTTGTTGTCTGTTTTGTTAAAAGCACAAAGTTTTTGCTTATTGTTTGAAAATGTGCAATTGATCTAAGTTAAATTAATTTTTGTCTTGTTAAAATGGATTTTTATTTATTTACGCAATTTTATTCACTCTAAACTGGAATCTGAAAAGCTATGAGTTCTTTACTGACTATATACATAACCCAAATTTTTAGTAATCGGAGCTATGTGCATTTCTGAACATTTCCGACTCCACGGACCATTGATAATTAAATTCAAAATAATAACAATAATAATAATTCTTAACCTCAGTTATTAAATAAAGCTCAGTAATTTGTTTTTTTCTCAACGTTAATTCAATTCATAAATAAAAAAATTAGATGATCTAGTCTTTTTTCACTTAAATCTTGTTATTTTTATATAAATGGCATATCACTGGCTTGGTAGCGGGGAGACATAACCTAAAGCTGTCTTATATGTGCGTATGACCCCATTGTGCCGCATAGCGCTGGAGGGGTACACATCACCGCTAAATTCTGTTCAATGGGAACGTTGCATCTTGCGTCGACATTGCCAATAATGTTATGGGTAAAGTCGTTAGTCGGGTTCTTGATGGTTCAATCTAAATAGATTAGTCAATGTAATTCTTTGGCGATGATTGCATTGATTTGTTAATTGTGGTGACTTGTTCCGACTTTTAGCTAATCGGAAGACAATCTGGAGCTGAATGGCTCCGAGAAAATTCCGCCAGTACCTTCATCGTTCGATCGTCTTATACCTTTTATACGTCTTTAATTGCGGAAATCTGGTAAACAACTTGATAACGTCTCTTGGTAACTGGGTTGTGTCGAGATTTGAGGGGCCTATTATTCCGACAAGGATATCGTCGTACATGGTGTTCAGTTAATCCGTCGTCACTCTCTTGTGAACAACTTGGGAGTGGTAAAATCCGCCCATGCCCAAATTGGTATTAATATTATGATTATTAAAATGTTGTGTAATAAGAGCTGCAATGATGACAACGGTTTGATCAAGACCAGGGTGTGTTTTGAGACATACCCATTTTTTACTCAATTTGCGATAACCCGTCACTATTAATAACGACAACGTAAGTTATTTGGATATTTTCCTTTCGGTATTTCCATTTTTAGCGGCAGAGATTTTGCTCTTGTCTCCCATATCAGGAGTGCCTGAAAATTTTGATTATATGAGCATGGCTTGAAGCCATTTCGCAAATTCCATCCTGTCCGTGGGATCAAAAAATGAAGAACAACACAAACAAAAACAAAAGAACTCTAAAACAAACACAGACAACGGCAAACAACACTGGACACGGCTACGGACAATAAGGATACTGGGCCTGTCAGCAGATTCAGTGATCCAACCTCTTCCAAGGCTGAGAATTTGCCTGAGACCTTGGTCTCGGGAGGCAAACACACCAGACCTACGAAGAAAAGGCACAACGATCGGCGTCTACCTCTCAGAATTCTTGAGAGATCTGGCAAGGCTGATCCAAGTACACTGACCGCAAAGCAGAGGGAATCTCTGAAATGGGCACGAGGCATTTCTGATAGACAGGATGCCTCGCCTGCTGTGAAACCAACCGAGAAGAGGCTTCGATCGAATGACGTGCCGGTATCAAAAAGTGCTAAAGTGATCAGTGGTTCCACTGGTCCAAAGACCTTTGTCAAGGTTGTCAAGGCCAGTCTGGTGCTGGCGGTCATCAATAGGGGAGATGTGAATGGCACCATTCCTAGAGGCAAGTGGAGTCACGTCGAAAACGCGGTGTCTTCGGTGTACTTCCAAGTCTTGAGGGAGATGCCTGGTCTAACTTCCGTCTGTAGTTATGCTGGCTGGTTTCAGGGTCGGGTTAAGCTCATCGTCTTTGGCAACAAGCGCTCTGTTGAGTACTATCGTGCAGCTCTGAAGAATGTGGGCGAGGTATGGTCAGGGGCGGTTCTGGATGTCGCCAACAAAAAGGATTCGTAGGCTCAGGCAGTGTAATCCCAACAAGGTTAGTCGATTGGATGAGGTCGATGGGGCTCTCAGGCATGCGGTATTTATTCTAAATGCCGAGTCCCTCTCGCGTCTCGTTGAATTCAAGGGCTAAAGGGCTGGAAAGAACAAATCTGGGGAAGCACCGGTATCAACGACAGGGTTGAGTCACTTATTGAGTATATTGTAAGTACTGATCTAACAGTTCGTAACAGGGTTGATGAAAATACATTCATCGCCAAAAATAGACAAGTGGTGCTGGATTTTACCCTTGTTTCAGAACGACTAGGATTGGAGAATGAAAAGCTTTGGATAATCATAGCTTTTCAGATCATCGTTATATCAGCTTCAGTCTGAGTGAACTGGAAAGAGTTCAAAGGACTATTTTTTCACTGAATATCAGGAAAGCAGACATGAACACGTGTAGGGAGGCATTTAACAAGAACTTTTCAAGGGTCGAGCAGAACGAGCGGACTGTGGCACAGGTCACAAGGGCTCTGAATGACTCGCTGCAGACCTCATGCCGCAAGGATGGGGCCAGTCGTCGTTGATCGTTGGCACTTGTAGACTTCAGGAAGTGCTGTAGGAAGTTCTTAAACGGAGCTAAGGTCATGAGAGCTTCACAGGACTGGGACAACTACAAAGAGAAACTTAAGGAATATAAGGGTGCTCTGAGGAAGACTAAGAGGAAGTCCTGGATTGAATTCTGCAACAAAGTCAAAGAAACTTCCGAAACCAAAAGGCTAAGGAAAATACTGGCCGCCACTCCGTGCACGGTGGGTTACCTTAGGACACCGCAGGGTGATTGGACAACATCCAGTATGGAATCATTGGAGTTACTCCTGGATATTCATTTTCCTGGTAATTCCCGAAACGGAATTGTCGGCTGTTGCCAGAAAAATCGTAACCAATCCCAGAATAGCGTGGGAAATTAAAAGCTTCGAACCTTTTAAAACATCGAGCCGGACGTGATTTCGCCGGGTGAACTACAGGCGGTCCATGGCTTGAGGAGTTTTACATCGGCAGTATTAACCTAACATACATCCCTGCTATGTGGAGGGAGACCAAGGTGGTCTTTATTCCCAAAGCCGGGGAAACCTCCCTACGGGACCAGGAGATTTTAGACGTATCAGCCTGTCATTATTTCTCCTCAAGACACTAGAGAGACTCATTAACAGCTATCTTAGGTCAAGCATAGACCGAAAGCTGTTGTCGGATAGGCAACATGCTTATTGCAAGGGTAAGTCCACTGAGACTGCCCTGCACGGCTTGGTCGGATTCATCATCGGCTCACTCACCGTCAAGGGGTATACTTTGGTAGCCTTTTTAGTTATAGGAGGGGCATATATTAACGTGTCTCCTGATACGATAGTCGCAGCACTATCAAACCTGAGAGTAGACGTCAGCATTTGGAGGCTAGTGTACGATCTTCTTACGGAGAGACGTATCAGGCCAAACTAGGGTCGTCGGACCTGAACAGATCTGTCAGTAGGGGAACACCCCAAGGTGGTGTTCTATCTCCCCTACTATGAAACCTTGCTCTGAAAAGTATTCTATTCTCCTTAGAGTAGGCTAGGGTCAAGGTTGTCGCATACGCGGATGATGTAGCAGTTAGGGGGAAGTTCTTGGGAACACTCAGAGACATCCTTCAAAGAGTCCTCACTGCAACGAAGTGGGCGGGGGAAAATAGTCTCGTAGGAAATCCAAATAAGACCGAAGTGGTTCTGTTCACTAGGAGGTACAAGATTCCACCTGGGGAACTTATCTCCCTCGGAGGTACTGAAATTCCTTTCGCGGACTGTGCAAAATACCTTGGTGTATTATTGAACAAGAAGCTGAATTTCAAAGCCAACATTCTAGACAGGACCACAGTGGCGCTATATTCGTGCAAGAGGGCAATAGGGAAACAATGAGATTAAAACCTCGCATTGTTTGCTGGTTGTATACTGCAGTAGTAAGACCGATAATGTTGTATAGTGTTATCGTCTGGTGGAAGGCTCTTGAGAAGTACACATACTGTGGGATGCCGGACAAGGTTCAAAGGATATCTAGTCTGTGCATCACCGGTACGCTCCGCACCACCCCATCCGATGCAATAAATGTAATTTTGCATTTACTACCCTTGGACATAATTAGTTTGCAGACTGCCGCAGCTGTCGGGTTAAGACTAAGAGAGCTTTCACAGTAGCCACAGTGTGATCCTTAACATGTTGCCTGACATAACAGGCCCTACTGACTACACTCTGGCTGAACCACTGTTCTACAAGAGGTACCATGTACTTATACCAGATAGAGATACATGGAAATGTAGAACTCCCGGTATAAGACGGTATGTCGACTTCTACACTGACGAAAAAAATTGAATGATCAGGTAGGTTTCGGCGTCTACTCCAGAGACCTGGGGCTGAACATAGCAAGAAAGCTACCTGATTACTGTAGTTTTTATCAGGGCGAAATTTTGGTCATTAGGGAAGTGCCAGAATGGCTGAGATATAACATCCTCACTACGGTGGGGATTAAAATATTCTCTAACAGCCAAGCTGTCATTAGATCCCTGGACTCTGTCTTTCTGTCCTGTCCTGTCTTCTTTTAACGAGATGAATCAGTATTTCAACATTCACTTTATGTGGGTGCCGGGCCACAGGAACACACCAGGGAACTGTAGAACAGACGATATGTCGAGACTAGGGACAACCTTACAGACTCCAGCCGAGTTGGAGTCCGTAGGGATGCCACTAGCCACTTATAAGCTTCTGCTGCGAGATGGAGCATATTTAACGGCAAATGTAGGTGGGCGTCTGTCCGGGGCTGTGATTAATCCACACTGCTGTCGCTATCAAGACCCGACGTCTCGTTGCTTGTATCCGTCGTGACAGGACACTGTCTGATTGGAAGACATAAAGTGAGACTGAAGTTTGCTGCTAGTGACTTCTGCAGGAGTTGTAGGGATGAAAAGTAGGAGGAGGAGTGCATAGAACATCTGTTCTGCAATTGCCCCGCCCTGGCGACCAGACGGGGATCAACACTGGGCTCTTATTTCTTTAGGAACCTGGGAGATCTGGACGATATAGATATTGTTCTACTTAAGAGCTTCTTGAGGCGCTCAGGATGATTCAACGGGGGAAACTAGGGACATCCTTATCTCTAGTTTCCGTGGTATCACAATGGACTACACAGCCTACACAGTGAGTCTGTCTAATTAGACTGCCACAGTGACATAGTAGTAGAATTTTTACCATTTCTTCTTATGAATGTTACAGATTTTGGAATTTCAAAAGTTATTCAGTATAGTAATGTTAAACACTCATAAAACATTTGAACAGAAAACGTTTAAATACGTAACTTTTAAAGTAATGCCTTCCTGATGATGATAATGAGTTCCAAGATGTTGATAGTATAAATTTTGGATGATTTGAACCTATAGAAATATGGAATTAATTTACAAATTTTGTCAAAAAAAGATTATGTGTGTATCTAACCGCCATTAACTATACTTAATTCAAATCCTTTAGATGCGGTCAACTAGAGGTACCAAGCACCTCAACGATTTCATTTCAATTTCAAATTTTTAATGATAATGTTTGTTTTTTCTTTTAACGTTGCGTTGGTCTTTTTCTCGCTCCTTGTGGATAGATGTAATAGCAACATTGCCAGGAAATTGTTGTATTTGCCAACGGCCAAAAACAAAGTCGGCAAAATTATATTTTTTTTCATTTAAGGTTTAAAACGACATTACAGAATGTTGAAATATGCAACCTGATTGCGGGGACATATGGGATATACTCAGCTACATTTTTGTTATAAGGTGTTTGCTTTTGTAATCTGTTTGTCGTTCCACCATAGCCTTAAATAAGTTGAATTTGCTAAAGACGTCGCTCTTATGTGTGATGAAGTAAGTAAAAATTCTTCTCCACATGTTAATAAAAGCAACAAAATATTTTTTACCTCCGACAGAATTTTTCCAACTCCAACAACTTCTTTGTTTTTGTCCGTGACACTTTAGGGAAAGGCAATACATGACTTTTACTGATCATACAAGTTCTGCAACTTGTCTCATTGCCACGGTCGAGCTTCATTCCCTTTACAGTTGACTTGTCCGATAGATCATGTAAGTTCTTGTAGTTAAGAGGACCATATCTGTTAAGCCACAGAATATTGTTGCTGTTGTTCATATAAAATAACCCCAGTTTCATGCTGCCGTCGAATTCAAACATATTATTCTTTCTCGTTGCTTGCAAAATGACGTTGCCATTCGGACGCCTAAGTGATGCTCTCGTTTTATCAAACTTGACAGTCAAACCGCAGTCTACAGTCTTGCTCACAGAAATGAAGTTCGCCTGCAATTCGGGTGGGTACAAAAAGTTTTTCAGCAAAATTTCATAATTATTACAATTTATCAACACATCGCCTTTTCCCATGGCGTTTATGTGTTTGTCGCCAGCTAATGAAATAATCTCATCATGATTCTGACAGTTATGGAATGTTCCGCGATCGTTGCACATCTGTGACGTAACTCCGCTGTCGACGTACCATTTTTTACAGTTTAACGTTGACGCATCTGTCGCAGCTAACATTGTCAGTGAAAGTTCTGTCACTCTTCTTCTTCTCACATTTGTTTGCGTAGTGACCCGCTACCTCGCATAAAAAACATTTGCCTTTTTGCTTTTTGTTATTTTTGTTGCTTGACTTCTTGTCGTTTTTGCTGGTGAATGCTTTCGCTGCAAATGCCTGTTGTGAAGGGTTTCTTATTCTGTCTGCTGCTGTCGTCTTTTCACTTCTTCTAGAAGCTTCTGCTTCAATGCTGTTAATGAAGGAAGGTCATCACAAGTTTCAATTGCTATGACGAAATTGTCATACTCCTTGGTAGACTTGACATCAACATGATTACCAATAACTCCTCCTGAATGTTAATCCCAACTTCTTCCAGTTTTTCGCATATTTCGGAAGATTCCTTCAAAAGCTGAACCACGAAATCATTTTCGGACATTTTCAGATTAACCAATCTCTTGTAAAGCCAAACATTTTGCTATGGCCTTCGAGGCATACATATATGTACATATGTTGCTTCCAATTTCTTCCATGCTTTGTGCGAAGTAATACAACTGCGTATATACCCCAACTGTGTCGGTTTCATGCTCAAGAAAATGGACGCCAGGGCGTTCTCGTCGTCCGATTCCCACTCCATTCACAATTTTCCAGAAACCACCATGAATTAACATGCTCCTCATTTGAATCGATTAAGTGTCGTAATTCTTTTCATCCAATTTGCCTATTTGGCCCACTGGAGCACTCATTTTTAACACACTATAGGGTCCTGGGCCCATAACCTGATGAATTTGATGAATTAATTATTTCGCTTTATAAAGGAGATTGTAATGTTTATTCACATCAAGAAAGATGTTCACACTAAGAAGTTCACAATGAGACTTACTGATAATGGAAAAAGCAAAGAGCCAAAACAGGTAACAGCATACATGTTGCATATGTAAGTGTTGCCATATTTTTTATCAGACTCGAGTAACTTAGTTTTTTGTACATTATATTTTTTTTTATAGTGCTTGGCAGAATTGAAAAAAAAATTATCGACTAACCATGCCTCTTCTGGTACCTCCCATACAAATCATCGATTTAGCCCATATATTCTCAGGTTCATATCTCTTACATAAAAATATATATTGCCTTGCATCTCATGAATGAGACATAAGAGAGCTTCTCACACTCAGTGAGCTTACAGGCATTCTACTTTTAAACTCACTCAAAGGGGCCTGCAGTTTAACGACGATTCCGAACGTCACAGTTTCAGAACAACAACAAAAACTGTACGCAGACACAGCTTCTCAAATAATACAGGGTGGCGCAATAGAACGTGCATATTGCATCATCTTTTTTTGCGGGGTAGAAAAGGCGCGGGCGGAGGGGCGCCTGCATCGTTGGATTGGCGGGCTCATGCAGTTTTAGTCACTATGAATCACTTCGACGGGAAGCGTCGCGCATTTTGCGTGCGCGCATTTTTCGAAAACTCTCGTTCATATATTGCTACTAGGCAACTACATTGTGCTGAATATGGACTACGGCGAATTAGTGAAGCTCCGAGTGCTAATTTAATTAAAATATGGGTAAAGCGTTTTGAAGAGACCGGTTCAACTCAACATTTAAACCACAAGCAAATGGTCGCCCAAGAACATCTAGGACCGAAGACAATGTTGAGAGAGTTATGGAGTTAGTACGAGGAAATCCACAAATGTTGACTCGCAAGAGATCGTCTGTATTACAATTATCGCCACGAAGTTTGCAACGAATTTTAACATTGGATCTTAAACTGCATCCATATAAGTTGCAATTAAAACAAGAATTGAAACAGTCTGACTTCGTAGCAAGGCTCGCATTTGGTAATGAAATGCTTAATCGATTTTCCAATTTTGACAATATCCTTTTCTCTGACGAGGCCCATTTCCTTATGAATGGGTTCGTAAACCGTCAAAATTGTTGTTACTGAAACAGTGAAAATCCCAAAATCAAACACCAGAAACCATTGCATAGTCCTAAAGTGACAGTATGGGCAGCATTCTGTGGCAGAGGAATAATTGGTCCTCTTTTCTTCGAAAATGCGCGGGGCCAAAACGTCATGGTTAATACGGAATGCTATGAAGAATAGTAAATTCCAGAACTTTGTTCCAACAAGATGGAGCTATCTGTCACACATCAAATGACTCCATGGCGGTGGTGAAGCAGATGTTGCCTGGCAGACTGATTTCGAAAAGAGGTGATATCCCATGGCCCTCAAGTAGTCCAAACTTGACGCCTTTTGACTTTTTTTTTGTGGGGATACCTCAGACACAAAGTCTACAGTATTAATCTAAAAAACATCGTTCAGCTCAAGGAGAATATCCGTGGTGAAATGGCAGCCATTACACCTGTATTACTGAAGAAAGTTTTCAATAATTTTCGTTTGCGGTTAGAGGAGTGCCGTCGTGGAGAGGGTCACCATTTAGATGATGTTATTTTTAAAAAATAAACTCCTTTTATTACTCTACAATGCCTTAGATTTATTTTAACCATACCTTTTGTATTTATTTTTTAATCTATTTTTTAAATATGCACGTTCTATTGCGCCACCCTGTATATTGCTAGATTCGTATTTTTCATTCAATTGCACTATACAGGTATGTATGTACCGCACATAAAACTGGCCGATTATTCAGAAATCAATCATCTCTCAACGTTTTCCAAATGGACGACTTCAGAAAGTTACTATTTCGAACTTTTACTTTTTTCAGGGTATTTTTTGATAAGAAGTTATATGTATATAAGTCAGTTCATCTGACTGTAATTTCTGTACTGGCATTAAAATTTGTTCTCAAAAAGCTTACAGTGAAATAAATTGTAAATGGCAAGTTGCGAAGTAGACAAAACTTCGATTTTTGAAAACAAATAGTTATTGGTAGAAATTGGTTTATCCAAATTTCTCTGCAATAAAATGGATTCGAGTGGAAGACCGGAGAAAAAATTAATCATCAAATCAGAAGTGATCAAAAAAAGGAAAGCAAGAAATCTTTTGAAGGAATCTAATTGCAGAAATGAAAATAACTGCAACCGAAAAACAGACATACAAAAGAGTAAAATTAGTGTTAAAATTAAATAGGGTTATGCGGACGGTCCCGAAGCTAGCCAAACACTTTGTTTAATATTTTTATTTGAGCCATCAAAAGTAAACAGTCTTGGTGGACAGGGAAATATTGGTAACGATACGTAATTCAATATTACCATTTGAATCAGCCCAACCAATATTAGAGCCAAGCTAGATTCCACTTTGGGGTAATCTGGTCCTTCATTTACGACTGCAAAATATTTGGTACCATAGTTTAAGCAAGACCGTGCGAGCTGCCAGGACGAACACCGTAGTGGTCAACCAATTGGCGTCCACGCTAGATATGGTTAATAAAATTCACAGCACATAGGCTGGTGCGTGAGCTAGCTGAAATAATAGGCGTTTCAAGAAGTGCTATACACCGTATATTGGCCGAAAATTTGAAGATGATAAAGCTGTGCCGCGCTTGCTTTCAATAGAGAAAACACGTCGTCGTGAAGATGTTTCAGTAGAGTGTTTGGCGATGTTACGCCGCAATAAAGCCAAATTTTTGCGTCAATTTATAACCATGGATAAGACATGGATCCACTACTTCACACCTGAGACAAAAGAACAGTCAGTGCAGTGGACTGGAATAGGACGATCGTGTCCAAAGAAGGCTAGAACCGCCTTGCAGACAAGGCCATGGCGTTTGTTTTTTTTTTTTTTTTTTTTGTTTTGCGTGTGGGATTATTTGTATTGATTATCTTTAGAAAGGAAAAACCATCAACGCAAGTACTATGCTAATTTTTTGCAGCATTTATGGAAAAAGGTCGCATTTAACGAAAAAGAAAGTGTTGTTTCATCAAGACAATGCTCCAGTTTTTAAATCCACTATTGCGATGGGTATAGCAGCTGTTGAATATCTCTGGAAAAAGTGTATTGGTTATGAAGAGATTATGTTAAAAAATTGAGAAAATATTTCCCAACTTTTTCGTGCCTTCTTTGTTAGGTCGGCTATTTTTTGGGCCAATTGAAATGTGTCTATAAAAAAATTATATTAATCAGAACACAATTTGGAAAAATTCTGCACTTTCTTCATTAAAATTGTAGTTGCAAAAGAGACAAAAAAAACTGATCTTAAGTAAAGTAAAACTTGTAGAACATAAAATTTTGTCTCTTTTTCAACCACGGCTACGATAAACCATAAAACTTTTAAAGTCAAATCAGTCCTAATCTTGTGTATGATGTAGTGGTGTGCAAAAAAGAGCAGACTGCTCTTTTTTCACTGTGAGCGCAAAATCACAGTTGGTCACTGTGATTGAAAATAGTAAATCACTGCGATTGCTCTTTTTTCTACTAAACCAATGCAACTCTGTTAAAAGAGCAATCTGCTTTGGCAATCTGATTGGAAAATCACAGTATTCGCAGTGAGTCGCTGCGATTGCTCTTTGCACTATTTCTTATATACTGCGATTCAGTTAGATGCGTGGCTGAATCACAGGGTGCACTTTGTATTGTGATTGCTCTTTTTAACAACACAGGAATGGCTATGGTATTTGCTCGAAAATGTCTCTGTCACAGACAGCGTTGCATGTTTTTGTAGGTATATACAGTTTGATACCAAATACGACAGAATACCACAGCGACAGGTTGTTCCGTTAGGTTTTTTTATAATATTATTAAATTTAGAAATAAAGTTCAATGGCTACAAAAAGGAAAACAAGTTCTTTGTGGGAATTCTTCACATGTGTGGATGATGTGAAATCAATGTGTAAAATTTGTAAACAAGTCCTTTCCCACAGAACAAGTGTAACAAATTTAAAGCGGCATTTAAGTAGCAAACATCCAACGGTACAGGTACCTTGGCGTTATTCTGGACTTCCTAAGCCTATCGTATGTATTTGTTATTTGTATTTATATTCAGCCATTATCATTTTTCAATTAAGACTTCCAGTCAAACTGATGTTGTTGATGTGGAAACAGCTCAGGGCCAAAATGATGTTATGCCAAGCGATCAGACGCAAAGACCTATCTGGACAAAATCAACCCGCTGAGTTGCCAATAGCACCGAAGAAAGTAAGTCAACGACAAACACAACTGACATCATTTGCACAACGCCCGCTAAACAAGAGGCAAAAGGAAGAAGCTGATAAGTACCTCATCGAGATGTTTACACGTTCTTTCCATGCCTTCAGCTTGTTGGACGAAGAACCGTTTAAAAATTTACTGCATTCTTTAAGCCCAACGTATGAAATTCCTAGGCGGGAATAGGTTTCCCGTACAGCACTTCCAATGGCATATGAGCAATGCAAAGCTAAGGTTACGGAAATGGTGAAGGAAGCTAAGGCAGTGTGCATTACAACCGATTGTTGGACATCACGCAACATCAATAGTTATTGTGCAGTAACTGCACACTTTACTGATGATAGCTTTAAGCTGGTGTCAGTTTTACTAGATTGTTCCAACATGGACATAAGTCACTCTGCTAACAACTTAGCCACGGAGTTACACAAAATTGTAACAAGCTTCCAATTAACACAAAAAGTAGCCCTACCTGTGTCCGACAATGCGGCAAATATAAAAAAGGCTATTGAGCTATTACGGTGGAAACATTTTGGGTGCATGGCTCATAATATTAATTTAATAGTTCAAGATGGCC
>JAHXMU010024159.1:75677-90343 GCA_019455685.1 Philornis downsi | reverse complement strand
AAAAAAAAAACAAAACAATTCTCTTTTTTTAACCAACACAAATTAGAACATTAAACATTTTTTCGAAATATTCGGATTACTGAATAGGCTGTTAAAATTTACAGTTTGTTTTTAATGCACTAAAACACCAGTTATAATTTGTAAACAAGTTTTATTTTAATCGAAAAAGAAAAAAAAATCAACAATTGTGTGAAAAACAGAAAAATAATTCATTCGACTTAAAAGAACAAAAAAATCAACAAAATAAATAATATATTTTTTTTAGAAAGTTTGTAATGGTCGTCTGCTTTTTCAATGCGCATCCTTCTATAGCTTTATTTCGCAATTCTTTCAGCATCAAAATATGATTTGTTTCTATGCCACGTTCCTTTGATGTGTTTAAAGCTTGTACGGCTTCACTATCTTTAACGTGCTTAGACAAAGTGGGCTCTGCTTCAGTGTTTTCAGCGTCCGATTGTGAATCACTGCTCATAGTAATGGAAGAGTCGTTTATCCAATCAATTATTTCGTCTTGAGAAATTTGCACGTCGTTATTGGAAAGAAATAAATTTTGAATTGCGCGGACTTATTCATTATCTTGCAGACAATCTGCAGAGTCAATCTCAAGGAATTCTTGTTGCAATAATGGCATTGGGATGTTATCCTCTGATAAAAAGAACACAATAATAAAGAAAACACAAATTCGGTTTAGCGAACTGCAATCAATGCGGACTATAAAATATGCAATGCCAAATATTTTCAATTCGGATTACTGGATAATTCGGATTACACACCATTCGGATTAAAGAGCTTCCACTGTATATATATATATATATATATATACATAGGTATATACCTATATATATAATTATGGAATGATTGTGCTTTGTGTATCTGTCTCGATATATATATATATATTTCACACAATGTATGCAATTTCATTGCAACAACGGTCTAAATAACACAAATTCGACTATTAACCGCCATCATACCATCCGAAGTCTTACATGAATTAGAATTAGAATCCCGGGTTTAGCTTTGCACTACTTTCCCAAGCTGTCATCTGTGTAACTTTGTTAAAACCGACGAAATCGGCAAACTATCTTGGCATTGAAATTCAACAGTCCTGACACATTTGGATCAGATTCAACTGAAGTTCCATTTACAATATTAAGGATTTAACAAACGGAGATCTTCATCATAAACAAACCATCATTAACTTGACTCTTCATTAAAATCTAAATTCATAATAGGAACAGTAAATTGTCCTAAATTGTTTGCTTTACCCGTCATTAAAAATAAGCTTTTGATTGTTATTGAAATTGCAGTTAGCAATAACTGTGAATACAAAACAAGAACTTCTGGCAAAGCTTTAAACAACAAGATCAATATTTCTGAATTTCAATTTTGAATTTGAAAAAGCTGGTTAGTTGGATAAGCAACTCAACTCTGAAATTAGTTGGATTTCTAATCTTTCGTTATTTTGAAACTTTAACGAGGAAACATGCCATTCATACATTTCATCAAACTATTAATCTCTTTAGCATTATTTGCTTCATGACATCAATCTTAAGTTTTGTGTACTCATACATTATATCACTTTTGTTCTTAATTTATAATTGAAATATAGTTTGTATACGAAATTTTAATACAAATATTCCGCAAGTACGGAAGCACTTGAGAGAAAAAACTAAAAGGTTCAATTACATAAATATATAGCATACGTTCTAATGAAATTATTTCAATCGATGCTATTTACTATATATTTGCCCAGCTTGAGTCTGTTGAAGATGTATCGAACAGGCTACATAAGATTTAAGGGATTTATCAATAAATATATGTTATGGTCCAGAATATGTTAAATTATCTTAATTTATATTATTACTTGACCAATCTTTTATAAAATCAGTGCATCTTGGTGAATTCAACTTGCTTTATAACCATATTAGCACAAGTGTCAATGCTCTCAGGGTGTTACATGAGCCTGTTGAACATTGGTGACCAATTTTTACTTTACCAATCAACTTTGGAGTCGACTAAAATCTGAGGACCAGAAGATTTTAACCAATTTTTGAATGACAGAATTTTTGAATTACAACGCGATGAGTGGCTTTATCTTGACGTCAATCCAAAATTTTATTTATTCTAATGAGCAACATGTTTTATGCCAATGTCGAAAATTTAAAGAATTATGAATTCCTCAACACATACGAGCAGTTTATGACGAAAAACTGTGCCTTAATTTTTTTCCACCATTACAATTTGACACCGATTACAAAGATCTGGAACTTAAGACAGCACGCTTTTGCATCATTTAAATGATTCGGATCATCAACAGACACAAATTGTGCAATCAGGTACTCTCTCTCTCTGGCGCTGAGTTTGTTACATGTTATGAATTATAAAAGATATGTTCAATTACAACCTTTTCGCGCGAGCTAAAACTCGTTTTTTTTAATGTAAAAATATTTTTTTCCGACACGATGCGCCTTTATTTGTAATATTTTTCAATTTAAGCTCACAGAATAAACCTTGAATACTATGTGCTCTTACACTGTTTATTCTTGACTGCCCTCCTCAAATTTTATTTTCCTGTTCTTAAATACTATATTTGTTCTGTATCTTTTTTCTTAGACAAACATATGGAAAGTAACCATGTTCGTGTTTTAATGATAAATATATTTCCAAAAACACATTTACAAATTCATCCTTAATCTGGATGTCTACGTATTCTTATCTTAGTGTAGTTGTTTGTTTTAATAATCTGTTTGTGTCTTAATAGTAATGTAGTTTAGGATAATATTTCTTTGTTTATCGTTATGGGTCAGCGCTATCTGAATGTTTTTTGTTGTTTATTGTTTACAATATTTTAGATCATGTTTGACTTGTTTTTTGATCACATAAATTCTTAATCTAGGGTTTTATGGTTTTCTATTAGTTATTGTTCTAGCTGTTATTCATTTGCTTAATTTATGTTTATCTGTTTAAGTACTTATCCTTACCATATTATACTTATATTTCTAATAGTATGTCGTCGAGTGTCGCTAACTCGCGTTGCTTAATTGTGAAGATCAGACTACTTTAATATCTGAAGCATGTTTCAAAGTTTGAGTTGCCGACGAGAGTATAAAAAACACTTTTATTTGATGTTGGTTCCGATTGAAGCATATGTAACTCAATCTGACACTTAGGATAAAAAAGCAGATATTATTTTCTCAAAACTAAGCCACAATATTTCTAGCAGAAAGCTTGAATTTTGAAAATATAGAGCTAGGAAATTTATAATTGGAGTGGACGTTTTTAGTAATTGCATTTTAACGGGAAAGATTAATTATCCCAGGTGATCACCTGTTGCCATCAATACAATATTTGAATGGGTGTTGATAAGAAAAATTAACCCTCTGCAACTGACGTGTGGTCTGACAGACCCCGCAAAGAGAACCATCGTGCGTAACTTTGTAAAATTCCAAGTTATGATCTCTACGCTCTCGTTACCTTTTCTATTCATGCTTCTACGTCGCTCAGTGTAAAAAGAGCAATTGTGGGCAACGCACGTGTTTAACTGCGCAGTAAAAGGTCTATTATACCCGCACATCGGCATTAGTGTAAGTAGCCAGCAGACCACCACGTCAGTATTATTGTGAAATTAATATGGTTTTGCAGACCTCACATCAGTAATATCGTAAAATTACATATTGTCTCTCAGACCTCAGAACAGTGAAATTCTATTTTGGCTATTATTATCACTTATATTTTTGCAGGCAGTAAGCATCCTATAAAAGAACATCAGCTGGAACTTTTAAAAGCAGCGAACAGCAAATAACTGAGTGGCTCGAAGAACTTGATGAAGAGGGCGAAGATTTCAGCAGCGACGATGATGTAAATGATCCAGATTTTGAAGCAAAACAAATTATATTTGAGCACGACGAAATTTCTCTAGAAGCGGGTTTTCAAGAGGAAGGTAATAGCTTTGCGGAAGTTCAAAGAGAATCCATAATATTCTAAGGCTACCAAACATTGTAACTTTCACAAAATTGAGAAGAGGTCAATTTTTGTTAAATATGGCTCGTGAAATGGTGCTGGATCTCATGAAAGCACGTGCATATAATGAAAGATTACCATGACCATCAGTCGAGTTCTGGGAGAAGATTTGCCTCCTCCACCTCCAAAAATTCAGCCTGAGACAGGCAGTGGAAGAAAACTGTGTCATATATGTCCATCTAAATTACAAAGAAAAACAAAATGCAACTGCTGTTCCTGTTTAAAACCTATTTGCTTGCAATGTTCCAATCCACTCTGCGAAAACTGCCAAGAAAAATGTAATTTTTAGGACTGAAATTTTTAGACTGAACATGTACTGATCTAACCGTACGATTTAGCTGAAAATCAAAACAAAACTTATTTGATAAGTGTTTTTTTAAGGTAAAAAAAGAAGCTCTTCAATATTTGTAAGAATATTTTTTTTTTAAGAGAAGAATTATAGAACTAAATGAAATAAACCATATCTTGAAAAAACGTCTTTTTTTTGAAATTTTTAACCTATGCTAGATTGAAAACTATTTACTGTTGTACATAAATGCGCCAAGAAGGCGCCAGTCAAAAACTTCAACATGGGAAATCGATTTAAAAATGAGGTCTGCCAGACCCCATGTCAGTCACATTGTTACAATTAGAGCACGTCAGTTGCAGAGGGTTAACAATGTTCTGAATGAATCTTTAACGGCACATCTTTCATTTAATATGCTTCATGTACAAGCTTTCGGGCTGTTAAAAAATTGCCAAACTTACCTAGAATCTTGTCTGAAGAGGGAAAAAGAGGCTGAACTGCACTAGCAGGATAATGTAATCTTCTTTGAAAACGGTATTTACGTGGTACAACTGCCCTATTTAGGAAGACATCGATTTCATGCAATCGAAATCGTCTGTGTTAAGAGGCCAACAGAATGGGGAAGAACTCAAGAACTAAGTTGCGTGTTACTCTTGACAATTCATGCAAAATGGATACAGGTTATTTACTTAATGATAAGTTATTAGTCGAGACAACGATAGAAAATGAGACTTTTACTATTATTCTGAAGTTTCGGATAATGTATCATCTGGTACTAATTCATCCTGATGATAGAAAGTATCAATGTATATTACGGACGAAAGCTCCCGACGAAATCGTGGGGATATACCACTTGCTCACCATTTGAACGCTGGATATTAGATCATCCAAAACTATGGAAAAAAATATATGGCTTCTTTTATTTTTAAGCATGTGGCGTCATATATTTACTAAACTTGATGAATGTGTTCTCTCTAAACGAGCTTGGTGATGTGCGCCTGGTATTATTAGGAACGATGAAATTCCACAATTAAATATATCTCTTTTATTTGAGGACATGGATATTGGGGAAAGGAAGGACTTTGTGTGCGCGGCAATTAAAAAGGAAGTAAAGCTACGCAATCTATGCTCCAACTGTATTAGACTTTAAACAAACTTTGCACTTGATTAGTTTGAAGTTTGGAATCAACACTGCAATTTGTGTCGCCAACCGGACTGCATAAGTGTATCGCCTGTATCTTATCAACCAATTTTGTATATTCCAAACTATATAAATCAATAAATCGTTAGCAATATTTGTGTCTTGGGACGAAAGCGGTATACTTGGAATTCAAAACAGAACTAAACACGGCAGCATTCATAACAACATTGCGAATATTTATGGCCGGACAGGTAGGCTGACATTACTTTTAAGAAAATGCACACTATTGAATGACAGGTATAAGGCATTGAGCAGCCTTGACCAATTTGTATACAGTTCGAAGGTCCCCCCATTTTTTAGTATTGCGGGCAATGGCTCCTGGGCCAAGTTCATATTCGGACAGGTCGAAAATCAATCATAATTGCAAAAATAAATATGTTAGGCTGATTTTGGAAAAATAGTCGTTAGGATATCTAAGATCCAAATGATCTCAGAAATTAAATAGCTCAAAGATAGGTGATGGTTATAGTTAAAGGGCGTAAAATTTACCATCTTCTCAATGGCCAACAGCTACGATTATGCAGACGTAGACTCGCTGGCTAGTGTAGTAGAAAAAATTATGCACTTTGTTTACAGATATTTGAAAACCGAAAATTTCCACAATGCGGCTGAATGTTCATAATTATTACAAGTATTTATAATAAATCTGGTACTTTAATACAAAAATTAATTGAATTGAATTTTGAATAATCATTTTAAGTTTGTTTGCATAAGTTACTGAATTACTAAGAAATACAATACAGAATAAACACCAAGAAAATGAAATTTTGTGCATCTTAAAAAACATCAATAATTGTCAGATACCAAGTCCATTGCAGTTCACTCGTTTAAAGCTATTATATCCATTTGTTTTCAAAACCATTTAAAATTTCAGTATTGTTCAGTGTTCAAATCTGAACAGTAATGAGTTGTATCTGTTCTTTTCAGTATCTACAAGCTACCACGGTACATTGCCTTTGAGTAACAATTAATTATTAAAAGTGATTGTTCTTTCTTGTTAGTCAAGTTCTGAAAGAAAAATAAATGATATTCTCCATTTTCGAAACTCAATACTTTGTGTGCATATACACCCAGCCAGAAATCAAATCTGGTCAAACTGGGTATATCGTTGGACAAAGCGGCTCTTGAACTACGTCCAATATTCCACCTAACCGTCTTAAAATAATATAATTCAAAGCTTATTATTGTCGTAAAAATAAATTCTTATAACACAATTGTATTTTAAAATCAAAGTGCGCTATCCTGTCTTTCTGTACGTTTTTATAGACGCAATTATTGGACATGGCAGTTGTCCAATCACTACCTTTTTTGAGTGAAACTTACTCCTTATGTCACTACAACTTTTCAAACTAGCAAATCCATTATTTTAATTTTGCCAAAAAAGCGACTACATTGCACATGTTAAGTTGAAGAAGCCACAACCCGTCGTCACGCCACACATTTTGGTGGCAGGGTGGGTCACCTCCGAGGAGCAAATGCTGCCACTATTGGATACCGAAGTTTTTGTAGGTATTATTTGCTCTTACCTAGTTTTAAGGATTTATTTACGGCCGTTACAAAGAACTTAATTTACAGAATAATCGCCAGTTCAGAGAATTGTAATACATTATTATACAAGTTTGATTTATAAGATGTTACCGTCGAATAAGTTCCCATAATTATGTTTATGTGTACTCAATGGCTGAACAGACTATTCAGAAAAAACACGATTTGTCATCATGAACTGATTTGGATGATTTCCTCTTCAAAAGAATGGAGACTTTGAGTTGTTCTGGTGACTTAAAAGGAACGGAATATGCCAGGAAGGTGAAATCACGTCATGCTAATGCGCCAATTTACGATTTTGTTGCCCTAACAAGTGCATTTCCTACCTTCGTGTTGTAGTATTTTGGTCGGAACGATAAAATGAAAAAATAATGGGAAAGCATTATGCTACAACTTTATGTTTTGGCCTGTTTTGATAACATTTCACAACGACGTTTTTAAAGTATTCGGAGACATATTACCCCAGATACGAGCGAATCCCCATAGCGGATATTCAAAGTACGGTAGTTCAGGTTTGACACATTTTTTAACATATTTATTTAAAACTATTTTATTATGGAAAATTTTCTAAAAAATTGTTTACATTGTCCAGGCTATGTCTCATTTTTTGGGATGCGCGATTTACTTTTTATACCCAGATTTCTTACAATTTTTGGAAATATACAAATATATCCAAATTATTTCCGAAGACATGTTTTCGAACGGCAATAAAATTTCACGCAAATTTAAAATTTGTTAAAAATGACATATTAAGTAATTCATTGGCAATCTCAAATACCGAAGTTTTAGACAAATTTAAAAAAATGTGGGACTCCTTTCTACTCCTTCACCGAAGGGGTGAAGCGGTAAATAAAATTGCCCCAGCATTAACGCCGTCAGCAAATATTACTTAGGGAAAGCGATGGTTCTAATATTGGAAAAATATATTCTAAGTCGCGTATCTTTCAAGCTATAAGAGATAACCGGGACAGGTGAAGTTTCTTTGCAGATTTACTTATTGACTAATCGACAAAAACTGCTGTAATCTGGTCAAAAACGTGGTTTTACCGAGTGATATATGTATATATAATAAAGCTATAAAGCTGTCTTTAACGGTCCGATGTATCAGAAACTGTATTAAGTCATAGTCGTATTTGGTATTGCTGCAAAACTTATTGGTTATTGCAGAATGACATTAACTGACATAAAGTCTGCCAGCAATGACTATAGGTAAAAATCTTAGTGAGCAATTTTTCAGCATAGGAGGATTTAGACAGTTCAACAGCCAATCGTTTGACTTTTAAGCATAATAAGACTGGTACCGTGATTTACTTCTCAAACATTAAGAAAGAGTCAGCAGCAAATAGAGATCTATCAACAACGAAGACAAAACAAAGTTATTTGTTTCGACGAATAATGTCTCTACTTTCTTGTGGTGCTGCGTGAATGTTAACAACTATAACTTTGAAGTAGTGGATGAATTCAGCTACCTCTGCATCGCCGTAAAATTAACGATGTCAGCTTGGAAATTAAAAGCACTTACAAAGTATCCAACAAAAAGTTCGTAATTTATTTGTAGATTGAATATGAAGCATTTGTTGTGGCTCCATTAGGTCTCTTCTGCGCCATTTATGTTGTGACAATTCCGAATATCGCCATTTATGAGGTCATAAACGATGCGCATCCATGTTGTGTGGGGGTAATCTTAATATTTTTTCTCTTCCTTCTTTAAGTAGTAAAGATATGACAGTGGCTAGCTTGGAACACAACGATTCCCAAATTTGGCTGGCTTCGGCGCACATGGTACATGACACTGAGATCCCTTCAGGTAGGGGTAGTACCAATGTCAACGGCAGGGTTGAATCACTTATTGAGCATATTGTAAGCACTGACCTAACAATTTGTAACAGAGGTGATGGATCTACATTCATCCCCAGAAATAGGCAAGAGGTGCTGGATGTTACCCTTGTTTCTGAGAGACTAGATGACATGATTGGAGAATGGAAAGTTTTGGATAATCATAGCTTTAAAGATCACCGTTATATCAGCTTCCGTCTGAGTCGACTGGAAAGGGTTTAAAGGACTGTTTTTCTACTGAATGTCAAGAAATCAAACATCAGGCATTTATCACGAACTTTTCAAGGATACCTGACATTAATGCCTGGAACATCGAGATTATCTAACGGTCTGTGGCACAGGTCACAAGGGCTCTGAATGCCTCGCTGCAGACCATGCCCCAAGGATGGGGCCAGAGGTAAGCAACGACCGCAATGGTGGTCGTTGGAACTTGTAGATCTCAGGAAATGCTGTAGGCAGTTCTTCAACAGGGCTAAGTCCACAAGAGCTCTATAGGATAACTACAAAGAGAAACTTAAGAAATATAAGGGTGCACAGAGCAAAGCTAAGAGGAAGTCCTGGAGTGAATTCTGCAACAAGTCGAATCCGCAAGGCTAAAGAAAATACTGGCCTCTACACTGTGCACGGTAGGGTATATCAGGAAACCGTAGGGAGATTAGACCACATCCAGTGAAGAATCACTGGAGTTACTGCTGGATATTAATTGTCCTGGTAATTCCCAAAACGGATTTGTCATGGACTGCGTCGAATTAACTGTCGGCTGTTGCCACGGAAATCGTAATCAAACCCAAAATAGCGTGGCAATTAAAAGCTTCGAACACTTCAAGTCAAACGGGCCGGACCTGATTTCGCCGGGATAAATACAGGCGGTGGCTGATACGCTGATTCCATGTGGTTCCAAAGTGGTTTTCACTCCCAAAGCCGGGAAAACCTCCCATACTGGACTAAAAGATTTTAGACTTATCAGCCTGCCATGGTTTCTCCTCAAAATAATGGAGAGACTCATTGACATCTACCTTAGGACAACCATAGACCAGAAGCTATTGTCGGATAGACAACATACTTACTGCAAGGGTAAGTCCACTGAAACTGCCCTGCACAACTTGGTCGGATTCGCCGAAGGTTCACTCGCCGTCAAGGAGTATAATTTGGTAGCCTGTCTAGAGATAGAAGAGGCATATATTAACGTGTCTCCTGGTACGATAGTCGCAGCACTATCAAACCTGGGAGTAGACGTCAGTATTTGGAGGCTAGTGTACGATCTTCTTACGAAGAGACGTGTCAGGGCCAAATTAGTGATTAGTGAACAGTATTCTGTTCTCTTTAGAGCAGGCTGGTGTCAAGGTTGTCGCATGCGCAGACGATGTGGCGATAGCATTTAACGAGAAGTTTTTGGAACACTCAAAGACGTCGTTCAAAGAGTCCTTCTCACTGTAAAGAAGTGGGCAGGGGAAAACGGTCTCAGAGTTAATCCAAATAAGACTGAAGTGGTTCTGTTCACCAGGAGGTACAGGATTCCACCTGTGGATCCTATCTCCCTGGGGGGTACTGAAATTCCTTTCGCGGACTGTGCAAAATACCTTGGTGTATTATTGGACAAGAAGCCGAATTTCAAACTAAACATTCTGGACAGAGCGAAAAAAGGCCACAGTGGCGCTATATTCGTGCAAAAGGGCAGTAGGGAAACAATGGAGATTAAGGAAGGCTTTTGAGAAGTCCGCATACTGTAGGATACTGGACAAGGTCCAAAGGATGGTTAGTCTGTGCATCACAGGTGCGCTGTCACAGTAGTCGAACAGTAGTTATAGTCACAGTGTGATGATGTCTAATATAACAGGCACTAGAAGTACCATACACTTATACCAGATAGAGATACATGGAAATGTGGAACTCTGGTACAGGACTGTGTCGACTTCTACATTGACGGCTCAAAATTAAAAGAAGTACGTTTCGGGCTCTACTCCAAAGACCTATGGCTAAGTATAGAAAGAAGAAAACCTAATCACTGTAGTGTTTATCAGACCGAAATTTTGGCCATCTAGGAAGTGGCAGAATGGCTAAGATATAACGTCCTTACCACGGTGGGGATTAAAATGTTATCCATTAAATCCCTGGATTCTGTCTTCCTCAAATCAACATCAGCCCTGAATTGCCGGAGATCCCTTAACGAGATGGCTCAGCATTTTGGCCATTAAGGAGGTGGCAGAATGGCTAAAATATAACGTCCTTACTACGCACAGTGTGGTAGATCACAAATCTAACTATACAAAATTAATAAATTGCGTGGAGTTCACTTCTCGCTTATGTATTAAACAAAAAATGAGTTCAAATTCATAAATGATTGTAAAAAATCAACTTTTTTTAGAAAAAGTTTTTTCAAGTAAAATGACACAAAAAGTAAATAGCTCACATTGTCAACAAAAAATATATTTTTAAGATAAAAGATTGGTTTCTTAATTATTTGTAGTTATATATATACTAAGATTTACGTTGAGTACAACTAATTAATCATGTAATAAAATTATTAGTTGAGTTTTTATGTAAAGAGTCGGATGTAGTAATTTTTAGTATTAAAATAATTTTAATATTTTTAATAAATATTTAACAGTAATTGTTTTATTCACTTGTTTTAGCTTTATTACATTAATAATAAAGATAAAGGACATAAATACACATAGAGATTTTAATTTAGTCAATTTCATATGCATCGTTAAAAGATTCTTCTTCCTCGAAAGCATCAACAGATAATAATGAAAGAACCTCTTTTGTTATAAAACTTCGAACTCGAAAAACGAAAAAGGATCTGAAAAAATTAATAGCCGATTGAAAAGATCTGTATTTGTGTCTATTCTCGATGTTTTTCTCATAAACGACACTCTAAATTTCCTCGTATCCTTATTTCTTGCTTCTTGAGCTTCTTCTGACAGCTGTCCCATAGGAATAATGCAAGACCTTATAATATTTTTTCCATGAAAAAGGATTTTATGGACGCTGACTGGCATAATATACCATGAGTATTCGTTTAAGTATAAATTTCGTGTGACAATAATAAAACTTTCAAAAGCATCTTCATCAATAGGATAAAAACCGAAAACGTTCAGTTAATTCTTTATTGACACCAGTGATTTCTGAACTCTGTTCTGCTTCTCTAAACAACCGTCTAGCAGTATTACCGTCATTCGTGTTACCTCCTTGTTGTGTTGGCATGTCTACAAGCAACCCCATCTCATTTCAAAATCTCTGTTGAATCTTTTTTTTGTTTTCTTCCGCCACTTTTGCTTTATTTTCCGGTCCCCGAGCTTGCCAGTTCATTGTAGGAAGCTTATATGCTATATGTAATACACACTCCATAAAACGGATCCATGAATGTAGCGAAGACATTCCAAAGGTTAAAGATCGTTCATCGACATTTTTGTTTAAGATCACAGAAGGTTTATTTAGGTCACTCGGTTTCGCTCCACATATGAAACATATTCGAGAAGAAGAAGTTACAGATGATAGTGCAGTACAAATTTTACGGCCTATCATAGTAAGCATAAAAGTAGACTCAACAAGAAAACTTTGTTCGCCATTTGTGATAGGAGTTGGAAACAAATCTTTAATTTCTTGCTGTATTAAACTAACTTCATGAGAAATTAACTCAGTGGACTCTTTGGCAAAAACAAACTTGATTGGACAACAGTATCTTGTAGATGAAGGTGCAAGATTTTGCCATACAAATATTTTTCTTTGTGTAGAACTAAAATTCATTTGAATAGGAACCATTGAGATACTAAACAAACTTTCATCTGTATGGCGCTTCTCCGAGGAAAACTTCTGTTTATACTGCTTTTGCTGATGCTGATGCGCTGGGGCATCCCCATTTTATCAAAATATTAAGACGATTTTCATCAGCTTTCAGTTCATCAATACCGAGTAAAACTTTTTTTGAGCCAAACAAAACCTTTCAATTGTATGATTCAGTAATGACTGGAGTGAACTTTTTGCATGCATCTCAGTGATTTCTGTTTTAGCTGGATAACATTTTTTCTTAGCTTTTGAACATTAGTGTAGGAGGGCAAAAAATTTTTGCATTTTGTGTTGAGTTTTATCCGAATAACATCGTATTGATGTTTCGACAAATTAGCATCAACCATTAAAAATAAGGCTTCATCGGGAGAAAGGCTCTCTAAAGGCTCAGAGCTAAATCTCTTGCATATCTTTTTCACTTCCGTGCCTTTACTGAATAAAGCTTCCGATGGATCTTTCACAAGACTGGCCGAATCTCGCTTTCCCATTTTGCGAAATACTTGCTCACCAGCTTTAATAATTTCTCGATGGTCAGTTGAATCTAAAAGGTTTTGGATCTTTCTTTTTTTCGATTTTTCACTGCAGTCATCAAAGTTTTTCGGTTTTCTCCCAGCTTTTTTACAACTTTTCGGTTGGACACTTCAAGGCAATATATACGGTTCATCAAACCAAATAATATGTATTTTTGCCTTAAGATTTCTTTTCACGTCTTCTGGTATATCTTGAAGACCATATATAACAATTATTAATGTCAATAAGGCGTCTTTGCAACGTGTTTTGGGAGTTTTTATCCATTCTTCAAAAATGTCCTCTCTCGAAAGGGTCATACTGGAAAAGTGAAAAAAAAATGTATGGCAGTCGCAAAAATGCGCAAGATGTTTTTGATTTACCTTAAAGCGAATACTTGAAAGATTAACCAAAATATAGATTTACACCGGAACTATCCGGAAAAATAGCTTTAACTCTACTTGAAAGAAGGAAATATTTTATTTTTTGCACTTTCTGAACTTCCACAAAAAAAAAAATTAATACTTACAATGAAAATATTTAAATGAAAATTGTAATACATTTTCTTGAAATAAAGCAAATGACAGCAAACACTTTACAACAAATGACTTTAAAGCTCAATTTTTCCTAATCAGACCTAAAACAAACAAACAAAAACTGAATTACAGTTACCTATTGTATTGAGACACTCATTAAACGATCAGAAGAATGTTGCCAGACATGTTTTTTTAATTTTTTTAGAAAGATTTGTGAATTACCACAATGTGCCACGGTGGGAATTAAGATATTCTCTGACAGTCAAGCTGCCATTAAATCCCTGGATTCTGTCTGCCTGAAATCAACATCAGCCCTGAATTGCCGGAGATCTCTTAACGAGATGGCTCAGCATTTCAACATTCACCTTAAGTGGGTGCCGGGCCACAGGGACATACCAGGAAACTACAGAGCAGACGAGCTGGCAAGACTTGGAACAAGATTACAGACTTCAGCCGAATTGGAGTCCGTGGGCATGCCTCTAGCCACTTACTAGCTCATACTGCGAGATAGAGCATATTTAGCAGCAAATGGTAAGTGAGCGTCTGCCCGAGGCTGTAATCGATCCAGACAGATGTGGCCTAGCCAAGATCAAAAGCGTTCACACACACTGCTCTCGCTATAAAAACCCGACGTCTCTTTGCTTGTGTCCGTCATGACGGATACACACGGATACTTCTGCAGGAGCTGTAGGGATGAAGAGGAGGAGGAGTCTATAGAAAACCTTCCCTGCAATTTCTACGCCCTGACGAACAGGCGGGAATCAGCACTGGGCTCTTATTTCTTTAGGGACCTAGGAGATCTGGACGATATAGCTTTTGTCCGAATTATGAGCTTCTTGATGCGCTCAGGATGGTTCAACGGAGGAAACTAGGGTCATCCATGTCTCTAGTTTCCGTGTTATCACAATGGACTATACAGTCTAAGTGAGTCTGTCTATTCAGACTG
>JAHXMU010024159.1:43953-55677 GCA_019455685.1 Philornis downsi | reverse complement strand
TCAAGACGGGCAATGATTGCCCTAAAATTTAATACGGTGCTAAAGGACGAGAGTACTGCATCGGCGGCACCTCGCACTTTATTCCTAAGGATAATTATCGCCTGATAGTGGCGTTCACTGCCATCGTACCTTTCGAATAGCTCATACGCATTGTGCGCAGCCTGGCCGGAAAATTCCGGAAGAGATTTTATGGCGTCTAAGGTGAGATTACAAGGTACCAGTGGGTTTATCGGGACCTTCGTGAATCTTTCGACTTTTGTTTTTTTAGCAGCAAGTTGGGTGTTAATCGCGGTTATTTTCCTGTCAAACTCTAATTGTTGAACGGACAGTACTCTACTCACTTCTGCTCTGACTAGCTCACTTATTTGTTCTGCGTTCATTTTTACTTTTGTGTCTAATCGTAAATTCCCTAATAAGGCTTCTAATTCTTCACTCATGGATTATTCGCAAAAAAAAGGAGGACCGTGATTCTTTTTTTATTTTTAAACGTTCTTTTTATTTCGCTTAGCAGGATTATTTAAGTTTGTTTTTATATTTTCTTTTTCTTCTTTGCAGTTTTTTACTTTCCACGATGTACTAATTTTTCTTAAGATTTATTTTTCGCGAAGTGAACCACGTTGGGCGCCAGTTATACGAGTTATGTTGTTTATTAATTAAATACAACTTTATTCCTAGAGGGTGAGTTAATAACTAATTTTACCATTGTTCATTTGCTTAAAGCTAAAGTCACTACATCATGCTGCGCCGCTGTCGCTCTGCCGACGTTACCATTGCACATGTTGCTGTTTGCTGACACTGCGGCTCGTGTAGAATATTTGGCTATGGGAACATGAGGGTTTCTCATGAAAGATTGTTGGGTATTTGGTTGATTGAGTGCAACCAAATTATGAGGTGTCAAATGTGCCGATTTAGCGGCTCGTGTGGGGTTTTTGGTTGCTTATTGCAACGAAACTGTGGGAATGTGGGAACACGAGGGTTCCTCATGATAACTTACATGTTTAGATTCTGATGGTAGAATTCAAGTTAGACTACCATTTAAAAAATCACCTGAATGCCTTGGAGACTCATTTAAAATGGCTCGCAAACGGTTTATGTCGCTCGAACGTCGATTAGATCGTGATTCTACATTGAAATCTATGTATATTGACTTCATGGAAGAATATTTGTCGTTGGGACACATGTCGCCATATAATAGTTCGTTGAGTGGTTCCTATTATATTATCCCGCATCATTGTGTCATCAAGTCTCAAAGCATAACAACCAAGCTCCGAGTTTTATTTGATGCTTCCGCTCGTGGTTCATCAAATCACTCATTGAATGGCGTCCTCATGGACTTGATCACCACACTTTCTTCGTTTCGTTTAAACAAATTCGCCGTTTCCGTTGATATTTCGAAAATATATCGCCAGTTTCTTCTTGATGAAAGGGATCGAAGATACCAACTCGTGCTTTGGAGAAGTTGTAAAAGTGTTTCAACTCAACACTGTCACATATGGTTTGTCGTCTGCCCCATTTTTAGCCATCCGTAGTTTGTTTTTCATTGCGGAAAAATATGGTGGCTGTTGTCTTCTTGGCTCACAGGTTCATCGTGAAGACCTTTACATAGATGACGATTAATTGGTGCTAACGATGTCTATACCTTTCATACACAAAAAACAGAATTAGTCCATATACTACGGCTACATGGCCTCCAGCTCGCTAAGTGGAACAGCAACTGTAAGACATTGGCGGAATCTCAAGGCGATGAAATTGTAATCAATTTTGCCAAAGATTACGTCACTAAAGCTTTGGGGATGTCGTGGAAGCCCAAAGTTGACACGTTTTACTTCAGATTTGAGTTGCCCAAAATTCCTACACCAACCAAAATGTCCATGTTTTCCGTCGTCGCAAATATCTACGATTTATTGGGAATTTTGAGCCCTGTTGTGGTTCGCTGCAAAATTTTGTTGCAACAAACTTGGATACAAAATTATGGCTAGGATGACATCATAACCTGCCAGCTCAAAACTCTTTGGATCCAAATACAAAACGACCTTCTATTTGTTTAAAGAATCGAAGTGCCTCGCTACGTCCTTACATATGAAATAAATCAAGGCGAAATTCATGGACTTGCTGATGCCTCGGAACGAGCCTATGATTGTTGCCTGTATTATCGCGTAAATGACCGAGGAACGTAAAAATCAACATTGTTAATCGCCAAATAAAAGGTAGCTCCAATCAAGGCTCAGTCACTACCTCGCCTCGAATTATGTGCCGCCGTTTTATTAAGCAAAACATGGCACCAAATAAGGCCAAATATTAACAAATTTGTTTCGTCGACACATTTTTGGACCGACTCTAGAATAGTTCTGCAGTGGTTGAAACTACATTTGTCAACATTACAATGCTCTGTCGCAAATCGTGTCTCAGAGCTACAAGAAAAAAACGAGGGATGTCATTTAGAGGCACGTTCCATCGAAAAGTAATCCAGCAGATATTGTTTCCAGCGGTTGCAGTGCTCAAGAGCTGCCCGATACAATACGGTTCAGTGGTCCACGCTTCCTTGAACAAACCCCTGAGAATTGGCCCGCAACTGACAAGGATATCACTCAGAATCTAGTAGAATCCAAAAAAGCAGCTGTCTTCAAATGTGCTTGCGTTACCTCGTCAATAATGGAGGAGATAATAGAGAGCATTCCTCATACTTTAAAATTGTTCGAATAATTGCTTATGTTTTTCGTTTATTTAACAGATGCCCAGTGGACCGTTCGGTGCAGCCTGAGGCTGTAGTACATATCCAGCCCTGCGAAATAGAGCACATATTTTGGCGAATTGTGTCCAAGATACAAGCATTCACCTTTCACGATGACATCATCGCTTTAGAAAAAGGGAACCATGTTTCCCCATCACTACAAAAATTGACACCATTTTTACATAAAATGGGAATAAGAGGTAGCTCTTTTACAATAATTAGAGTTGGCGGTCGCCTGTCAAACGCTCCTATACCATACGACGCACGATTCCCTTCTTTGTTACCCAAAAGCCATCGGTTTGTAAAATTGTACGTCGAATATTTGCATCGCAAGCATTTGCACGCAGGTCCGAAGGTCTTACCGGGCATCTTGCGGCAGAAGTTATGGATAATTAACGGTAGAGATGTGGTTCGAAATGTGGTCCGACAATGTGTGCATAGTTTTCGCTACAAGCCTAAATTGATGGAGCAAATTATGGGTAATTTGCCAGCGGATCGCCTTCGAGCTCAACAGTCATTTCTAATAAGTGGCGTCGACTTTTGTGGTCCATTTTTAACATCTTATAGAATTTGGGGTAACCATAAAAAACTTACATTGCTGTATTTGTTTGTTTTAGTTCGAAAGCCGTACACTTAGAAATCGTCTCCGATCTTTCAACAAACAATTTTATTTTGTGTCTGAAACGATTTATCGCTCGGCGAGGAATACCCCTGAAGTTGTACTGTGACAATGCCACAAATTTCGTCGGAGCTCACAACAAACTGACAGCGCTAAAAAATACTCTTTTCCACGACGATGTAGTTCGCGAAATGAAGACGTTTTGCAGCCCCACCGGATTTGAATTTAGTTTTATTCCACCTCGTACACCACACTCTGGTGGCTTATGGGAGGCAGCCGCGAAATCTATCAAAACGTTACTCGTCGAAAACACTGGTCAAGTATATCTCACCTTCGAAGAATTGCAGACATTCGTTACCGAAGTTGAAGCAATTGTAAATTCTCGCCCAATCTCTCCGATCACCAGGTCATCTGCTGATTGATTCAGCACGAGTAGCAATTCCTGAAGAATACATCGACCCCGCAAGACAAACGTCGCTCACCCGTTGCCAACGTATATCATCTTTGAAACAACAATTTTGGCAAATGTGGTCTCGAGACTACATCTCTCCCTCCAACAACGCTCGAAATGGCTCCAGCCCAAGCGAGATGTTAAGAGATCAATTGGTTATTGTCCATGCAGACAACACTCCTCCTCCGAGTAGTCGAGTTAAATTTGAAAGATGGTTAATTCCGTCGTCCCATACATAAAGTGGCTCCTTTACCTTCACAAGATGATGCTTGAAACAAGACCTTTTAAAGATCGGCTTACAATGTTTATTTTATAAAATTTTGAATTTTAATTATGTTAATTCTGTAATAATTGAAATAAGGGCCATCCTAACATATTTGTTTTCGTTCTTACTGATATGACAACAACAACACGTACAACTGTTTCTATGTTTCGCTTTGGTCAGTTTTATGCGCTGTTGTTGTCTTTTTGTTTGCCAAATTAAACATCTTTAAGCTGAGCAACAACAACAGCATAAATAGTTCTTACCGTTTACTTGAATTTCTTTTGTTAAGTTTTTTTTTTGTTGTTGCTCTTGCACTTGCATTGTGTATTTATTAACTATGGTTTATTCTTTTGTATTGTGTTTTGGTGGCCCAGCGACAATTATAATTTAGGAAAAGCAGTTGAAAATAAATCGTGAACCATCGAAGCTCAAGTTGAGCCGCAAATCTCAATCATTTTGTTTTTTTTTTTTTTTTTTTGTGGTATCGGGAAATCAAATATGAAGGACTTCTGTGCAAACAGGTGTTATTTAAAAAAAAGAAGTATGCTTGTTACGGCCACAACCGATTCTCCTTAGAACTCCAAACAGAAAGGGCATGTCGCCCTTTCCTCTAAAGTTCCTACAGTAGCTTACTCTATTCCGTTCTTGTTATTCCACTACTCAAATTATGACAAACTCATAGCATGGCATTTTTCTGTTTGTCGTTTGTTTTCTTTCCCCTCAAAAGCGCCTACCTTATTCAGATGCAAGAGTCCTCAAATTGTCAAGTAAATGTGTTATATTTAACCAATTTCAAAATTAACAATATTAGTATGAGAATACAATTATATTTTATAATATTGTTAAAACTGTCAGATTTATCTGCTAAGGAGTCTGGTTTGTTATACGTACGCGACAATTTCTATTGGCAAAAATTTCAATTTCACCATGAACAATACATTATCCTTTATTAGAAGCGAAAATTTCATTTGAACGATTTTTAGAAATTACGGTAGCATTAAGTTTGAAAGTTTATTTTTACAATCACACAACAGTTTTACTTTCCATGTTTGATACTTAAATGATATATGGGTTACCCGTACTCTCAAATTGACCGATTCCTCTAAATTAAATTTTCTACCACACCAACTAACTCGTAGGTTGCAGTAATTCCATTGCCCATTGTTCTGAATTATAAAACTTATTAGAATCTGAAAAACAAAAAAAATTAATCAGTTACCATGCTCCTTCTGGTACGTTCACATCTTCTTATTAAATTCAGTCAAGACAGTGTCTGAAAATGAAAATGCACCGCATTGCCATGCCCCTTTTGCTACTTCCGGAATCCTTTTTTTTTCACTGTAACTCCAAATTCGTCTGAATTGTTTTGCCTATAATTATGGGAAAATTTTAAAATAATCGACCGCCTGTCCACGCCCTTTCCAGTAATTCCTATGTAAATGAACGGTTTAACACTAACGTTCTTATTTTGGAAAACTAAAAAATAGAAACAAATCCAACAAATGATGTACAAGTGGCTGAATGAGGCGCATATGTACTAAAGTGAATATCGGTTCCAGCACAGGCTAGAACAACAGGCCAAGTATTTTGTTGCTTATTGTTGTGAAAGTCTAAGGTTATGAAACAATTGACAAAATGGCAGCATTTCGCATACTGGTATTGATCCTGATGTTTTATTGATTGTCACTGTCGCATCGATCATGCTGTCCGTCTTTCTGCCGATGCAACTAACCAGATTGTGGTAAACTCGCACCAACGAGATTACATAGCTGCCAATTCCAATCACCAAAAAAAAATCTTTAACAAACTGTTATTTGAAAATTGAACAAAATTTGGGGGAAAGACATCGGTATCTCACTTATCTTCAAGCTCTCATCACTTACGTGCTGGCAAATAAAACACCAATCGATGACAATTGTCCGCCATAATCACGCAAATTTTAAAACTTATTGTTATGAATAAAGTTAAATCATCAAATTTAACTTTTGCAAATTTTAGCAAATAGTGTTAAAACAGCCAAAATTTTGATAACGTAAGCAGCGCATAATAATAAATTTATGTTTAAATAAACTGCTAATTCTGAATGGTGAATTTAATAAAGTATTGACATATAGAACTTAATTTGAAATATCAACTGAAGTAAAATCCTAAAATATTACGCGGATTTAAAAAAATGTCAAAATAGTAAAGAAACCTTAACAAATTGCTTCTGTAGCTGATAACACATTTGTTTCAGCATAATTGGCGAGGTATCGCTTATCGCAAGTGTGAATATCTACGTTAAATGCGTTTCAGCCACGATTCCAAATACATTTTTATGACAGGTTTAGAGCACTATTGACTCACGTTTAATACTGTATATGACTTCCTAGGAAGGAAGAAAACTACGAAATATAAAAAAAACAGCTTCAATAAAAGTTATTTACTTGAAAAAATTTTTAAAAATGTCGGATTTTTTTTTTTGGCTTTTACAACAAATTAAAGTAAACGTATTCCAAGTACATATTAAATAAAATAAAATTAATAATTAAAAAAAATCGCTGCACATTTTCTAAACTTTATTTTGAATTTTTGCAGTGTTCAAAGTACTATAGGCAAAAAATAAAAAATTTTACATGCCGTTTTCTATCTGCGTCAAATTTCTTTGCATTTATAACAGTGCCGTCACACTAAACGTTTGTGCTAGAACGTCATAACAACGTAGCGCGATGTTGAGTTTAAACTTTTAGTTACAAATACTTTCCGAAATTAGCAAAAGACCTATAAAACTTACTGACATTAGCAAATTTTGTTATACCAATCACATAGATTCTATAAGTCTAACTTCAAGAAAATTACATCAAACCAAAACTTTTTATCAGTTTATACCAAACTGCTTTTTTATTGTGGGTTGTGACGGCCTCGCAGTAGATCAGCGTAAAGCGTTTTGTTACCACTAACTTAGTTGTGTATGGGAAGTCAGCTAAAACAAATATTTAATTATATTAGTTATAGAAATTGTTTAACTTTTATTCACCATTTTTAACTTTGGTAAATCCGCGCAATATTTTCAAATTTAAATTCTCCATTGATAACTTATAGTTTAGTTTAGTTTTAATTATTAGGTGCTGCTTAGATTATCAGATAAATTTGGGAAATCTCATCATATACTAAAATCGCTGAATATTAAATATTAATATTTAACCGTATTCCCCCTGATTATACTGAACAATTACTACCGATTGATATTAATGGTAAGTAAAAAAGCACTTTGCAAACAGTCCCTTATTTCAACAGTGGGATACATCTGCTTTCATTTTCCCCCAAATTTTGTTAAATTAGCGACGACTTTATTATTTTAAGTGACGGTTATTTCGTTGCTGCGAATTTACCATCAATCTGGGTAGCTGACGATTGATGGATTATGCATCGTCAGAAAGACGGACAGCATCATCGATGCGACAATAGCAGTAAAACGTCAGGATTAACTGTTTGTACTTTGCACATACTCCATTCTCGTCGATTATTTGAAAGATTTTCTCCTACATTTTCTACAATTTGAAAAAGCGATACTTGGCCTGTTGTTGAAATCCAGTGCTTAAACCGATGTTCGGATTCGCTGCGACGTATTTGCGCCTCCCTCGGCTACTCGAACTCAGAAAATCGATAAAATCCCCATCCGCTATGTGGCATTATTGTTCAAGTTATTTTATCATTCAGTTTCTCGAGACCAAATCATCATCTTAATCAGATACACTTGGCCTGTTTCTGTATCTCGAACGAAAATCTAAGCGAACGAAAGCGAGTCACTCGAATTCGACTCAAATTGGGTTTCTGTATCTCGAAAGCTTTCGTTCGCCTGCACTTACGAATGTCAAATTTCGACTTTTACGTATTTGTGAATAGCATTATTGCCAGCTCAAAAATCTTGCACTTTTTTTGCCGTTTCCCCTAAAGGTAGTAAAAATCATACTAAATTGTTAGGAGGTAAATGCAACTCTACTTGGAAGCGATCAGCTGCAAATGACAAAAAAAGAGAAAATAATAACAATAAATAAATCGAAAGTGTTTACTATTTGTGAATGGTGAAAATGAATGTGAATGAAAAAAAAATAAAAAAAAAAATTTTTTCTATTTTTGGGGATTATTATTTTTTGAAATATTTAGCAATAGTTTCTAAAATTTTTGCTGTATTTTCTTCTATAGCCCTTAAGCTTTCCGCTTGGGCTTCAGCGGCATCAGCACTTCTCTCCGCTGCTTCGGCTTGGACTTCAGCGACATCAGCTAATCGTTTTGTTGCGTTCGTCAGCTCCGTAGATATTGCCGCGTTTTCCTCCGATACTCGAAGCTGACGTCGTATGAGTGCCAATTGGTTTTCGATGCGGTTCTTCCGCTTTTTGGCCGACGAACATAAAGGCTGCTCATTTTCGTCGGACGGATTTTTTCTCTTTTGAGAACATTTCGGGGGGCTCTGCGACAGCTGTTCGTCTGGTTGTGGGTCTTGGCCACTTTTTTCTTGTTGCCTTTTTTTGTCCTTGTCCTTGGTGGAGTTTCTAAGGACTGGAAGCAATCATCAATCGATTGAGCCGAATAGTTGCTGCCTTCGACCCCTAACACCCTGCCACTAGGTGCTGCGGCCGAAGACAGAAACAATGTTTGGTCTATCACTTGCTCCAACTCTGTCAGATTGTTAAACCGATAGAGGCCGCCATCGGTTTTTCGGAGACTTTTCTTATTATCCGCTATCTTCTTCTTAGTCCGAGACTTCAAGTCCGCTCACGTCTGAAAAGAAAATGAGTATTAGTTACATATTAAAACTTATTACAGACGAATGGAAAAAGATGATGAAAGATGTCCATAGACTTTTCATGAAAAAAAGTTGATGTCCATCAAGTTTTCATGAAGAAAAGTTGATGTTCTTCATGAAAAGCCAATGTTCATTAGCTTTTCTTCATGAAAACTTGATGGACATCAACTTTTCTTCACGAAAACTCGATGGACATCGACTTTTCTTCATGAAAACTCGATGGACATCGACTTTTCTTCATGAAAACTTGATGGACATCAACTTTTTTTCATGAAAAGTCTATGGACATCTTTCATCATCCTTTCAATATCCATAGACCTGGATATTGACTTTTCTTTATGAAAAGTCTATGCACAACAATTTTTCACTTCCTCGCAGCCATCGTCACAGCGGCTGTGACACAGCAACACAAATACAAACCAACCATCTTCCATTCTGCAACGACACGTGTTGGTGGTCCTAAGGAGTTCAGCCGTTTGCTTAATTTATGCCATTCGTCTTCGGCCGAAAATTTGTTGCCTCCGAATACCGACGTTCCCCTGGCAAACTCAGGATTCTCCTCCATGTGCCCCACCAGTGTCTGCAGCTACTGCATTGTTGATTTTTTTAAAGTGGAAGAGCAAAATATTAGCAGATTATTATTAATTATATTATTTTATACTTACGATTTACTTTCCATCGTCTATATTTTTATTTTTGCAAATATAATTGTTTTGTTTGTCTTCAATCGACGACAAAATAACAAGTGAGTGATTTTGACAGTTGCGTTCGCACAGTTGACAGCTCGTTCGAGATAGAGAAACGCAATTTTGTACGAAAATGCTTACGTTTTCGTTCGAGTCGTCGTTCGCGTAGAAGTGGAGTTAGAGAAACGCAAATCAGTTTTCATTCGCTTAGAATGCGAACGAAAGCTGTCGTTCGAGATAGAGAAACAGGCCAACTGTATAACAGTATGGGGGTCGGTTAAAAAAAATATTTTTTCAAATAATTTTTAACATTGCGATGCCTGATAGGTGCACGATTTATCTGAAACTCCATTGCAACTACAACAGCTTACCAATGTGCCACAACTGCATTTGCTTCCTCGCTCGCGTGCTCACACGCAAGTAGATCCGGATTTGCAGCTTAGGAATTTGCTTCAATTACACAAAATCCGCCTATGTTCCTTATTTTTCTAACTCCATTAACCGGATTTTACAGCGCTCACAAATTTCCACTGCTAACTTTTCATCCCATTTGAGGGCAACTTTCCACACTTTTCGCGTCAACACTTTTGATGTCACCATTGAATGATATAAGATGCCATAAGGGTTATTTATGGACATTTTTAATGACAATTCATGTTTTGTAGAATCTTTAAAATTTTTAGATAAATTATTGATCTTTGACGCGAATTAAAAATCAATTGTTTTATTCGTCATATTTTTTGATTGGAGTTCACAGAGCAAATTTTCAACACTGTGTGTTCTTATACTGTTTATTCTTGACTGCTTTACAATTTTATTTTGCTGTTCTTAAATACAAAATTTTCATCTTAAACTATTTTCTTAGACAAACTATTTAAAGTAAACACGGTCGTGTTTTCATGATACACATATTTTCAATAACACATTTACGAATTGATCCTTAATCTGGATGTTTACTTATTCTTATCTCAGACTACATAGTTGTTTGTCTTAATAGTAATGTACTTAAAATATTTCTTTGTTTGTTGTTTACATAAGTTCTCGATCTAGAGAGAAAATGTATTTTTTATCCTCTAAGCATTTATTTCGAATTGTTTATAATAATACAATTTCTTATTCTGAGTCGTAAATTACTTAACATGGGTCTAGATACTTTCTTATCATCTATGGGAAATTACTCTATGGAGAATTGCTTATAAAATGTGTTCGTTAGCGTGAAGAATATGTTTATGTTTATCAGTATTACAAATAGAGACAAGGAGAATATATTTACTCATGAGCGTCGCGGGAAGATAACAAGCTAAATTCAATAAACCAAGTGGAAAGAAAGAGGCAAAGAGGCAAAAAAGAGAGAAAAAATCATCGTAGAGAGATAATCCAAACAACTAGAAAATTTCTATTCCATTATGTTTAGCTCTAAACGTGTGGTTTTCCCCGTATGACCAAACCATTTTCAATGGTTTGGCAACCACTTTCGTAATGTTCGAAGCGGTTGAACATTGTCTGAGTTTTCACTCAGACTGAAATACCTAGTTTTAACGAGTAACGGCTACCGCTGATATGTAGAAGCCACCTCGCTCCATCTTGTTTGGAGCTGGACTAATACTGCAACGCAAAAATTGGTCCGAGGTTGAAGAGACGAGCCAGCAATATTAATTTCTCTTTTTTTGCACAAGGTCTTGGATTACGTCCACAAGTGAACTGGAAATTCATCCATCGTCTGTATTGTAACAATAACCATCAGTTTTATCAACAACAACATCACCACAACCATAATCATTATCATCAGCTTCATCAGCTTTGTAAATTCAGTTAAAAATAAGGTGCGTATGTATATTCAGTTTTCTTTTCTGTGAGCAAATTTATATGTGCAAAAAATAATATAAAAGTGCCCCTTACAACGCCGTTAAGGAACAAAAAACGAACTTAACAAAAGTGGCAAAAAGTGTTATGTTGTTGTCGCGTTCAAATTCATATGCAAATTTCGACACTAAAGCGGAAACCGGACAAATTCGTTGTCCTTTCATAAAAGCAAAGAAAGCGATCCATTATTTCACTTTGTTGAATTTTTAATGTGCTTGGTTTATTTATTTCCAATAAATATAACCAATTTAATTTGGCTTTGTTATTTGCGCGGATGAACAAAACAACAACTATTATAATAGCCATCAACCACTTTATCTCTC
>JAHXMU010024159.1:15153-28953 GCA_019455685.1 Philornis downsi | reverse complement strand
ATAAAAATCCTAATTCGCACTGTGATAAGGGGATGTAAAATTTGTATATTAGATCGGAAAAGGAGAAGTAATCGGATTATGGCAGCGCTACCAATGGAAAGAACGGTGGTTGGGAGACCCTTTGCAACAACTGGGATTGATTTCGCGGGTCCTTTCGACATTAAATCTTTTAATAAGAGATCATGTAAGATTACCAAGGGACATGTCTGTGTTTTTGTGTGTTTTGGCACAAAAGCCGTTCATTTGGAGCCCACCTCGGATTTATCAACCGATGTATTCTTGTCAGCTTTTCACCGTTTTATAGCCCGTCGCGGCTGTCCACAAGCCCTTTTCTCTGACAACGGCACAAACTTTGTTGGTGCTTCTCGAGAAATTGAGCGGGATTTTAGATTGTTTTTGTTATCTGCGCGTAAAAGGGTGGAAGCCACTTACTCGTATCAGAATTTATCGTGGAGGTTTATCCCTGCGGGAGCACCCCATATGGGAGGACTCTGGGAAGCGGCTGTGAAAAGTTTTAAAATTCATCTGAGAAAACAGGCTCAGGGCACTAAATTCACATTTGAGGAATTCTCTACCCTTTTAGCAAGAGTTGAAGCTTGTTTAAACTCCAGACCTTTATGTCCCATGTCGGAAAACCCATCTGAAATTTTGGCCTTGACACCCGGTCACTTTCTCATCGAAGCACCACTTTTAGCCCCACCAGAGTCTATTATTCCTGACCATTAAATTGATCTTGTAAATCGTTATAGGAAAATGAAAGCACTGGCTCATCAATTCTGCCTTCGGTGGAGGGATGAGTATTTATATACCTTGCAGAAACGATATAAGTGGAAATATCCACAACGCGCCGTTTGTATAAATGACCTCGTCGTAATCCGGAATGAACAGTTGCCTCCCACCGCGTGGAGATTAGGGCGCGTGGTTAATGTGTGCCCGGGCAGTGACGGTCATATTAGAGTTGTTGACGTTCGTACCGATCAAGGCGTTGTAAGGCGGCCAATCACGAAATTAGTCATTCTGACTAATTAAATTGCACATTAATTTCCTTCTCAGCCATGGATCACTTACCTTCTGCCGAAACTGAATTGATGGACTATGATGAATCGACAATGTCCGACGAAGAACGATCTGCTAGACTGAACGCTTCATAAGTTTCCCGGAGGACCTCCGGGGCGCTCTGCGACGGAACCACACGAACTCGACGGGAACCCATTGAACTCGATAGTCTATGGGTCGAATTCAGTGACGAAATCACTCGTATTTGGCAGAAATTGTCGTTATTAATTCTGGTTATTGGCAACTTCAGTCGCCGAGCTAGAGAACCGCAGATTTGACTGTTTTCAGCGCAAGAATCTAATAATGCCCGGACCGGATACATTTCCCCGGTGATTCAAGGTGTACCACAGCTGTTGGCAGCAATCGCACAACATTGCGAGGAATAAGTTTTGAAGCCGGCGGGTTATCTGCACTCGACTTTGACAGCTGTCTAGAGGGCCCTATTTTTGTTGCATTCGAAGATACACGACATAGAGAAGAACCCTGTTTCTTCTGGGAAAGGTCGGAATGACAGATAGAAGGGGGAATCTCCCTGGTACGATTTGGTCGCGATGGCAGTGAAGGGCCGAGCTTTGAGGAAACGAACATTTTTGTACAAAATCGGACGAAGACTGGTGTAAAAGAGTGTGGTGTCTTTACTTGCATTGTCTGCATTTATGCCGACTTGGACACTTCGCCGCCAAATGAGTTCGACCTAAGCAATTATAGCAGATGCGGTTTTTAACGACAAAACGCAGCCTTTTGTGCATGGGTAATCCACTGAAAACCCCACATTCCCGAATGTGATGAATGTCTTTACACGCCGGGCAAGCGGACCGCCTTGGTTTAGTAACGGACCCAATCGATACATCTGGCACCGGAGCGGACTTATCATTCGCTGGACCAGCGAGAGTACTCGGAACCGAATTCTTGGTTTCCACAACTTCCTGTAATGCTGGACCAGCTACAGGGCTATTTTCAAATGGCAGAGGTGGTATTGGTTTCATCAGCGCTGGACCAGCGCTGGACCAGCGCTGTGTTCGTTATTGGTTACCTTTTTGATAGATGGTGAAAGCACTGGACCAGTGCTATCTCTTACCAAATTGGATTTGGCGATCGATTCTCCAATAACGCCATTGTCAACTTGAGTCGATGGACTTGTTGCTGGACCAGCAACATCGATGGACATGGCCGCACATACAGTGCCTCGTTCTAGGCAGGTGGCTTTGGTGTTGGGTGTAGATGTACACGCAAATATTGTGAAAGGACTAACTCACCCGATACCGGGATTTCCAATGCTCCAGTATACTTTATTCGGCTGGGTGGTCACAGGTATATACAATGGATCATAAGGTGTATGCCCCTTATGGTCCAGCTCACGATGATAATAAAAAATAAAAAAATAAACTGAATTATACATAGCCCAATATGTGTTTTGTTTTGTAGAGACATATTTGATTTACCTTTTAAGTAGTAGCACTTACGTAACCAATATTTTAAGTTGCAACAGGATGTTGCAAGGTGGCCGGCAATGTTTAGCTCTGAACGTGTGGTTTTCCCCGTATGACCAAACCATTTTCAATGGTTTGGCAACCACTTTTGTAATGTTAGAAGCGGTTGAACATTGTCTGAGTTTTCACTCAGACTGAAATACCTAAGTTTTAACGAGTAACGGCTACCGCTGTTAGAAGCCACCTCGCTCCATCTTGTTTGTAAAATATATAAAAATTCACTTGCTATACGGACTTGATCACAAACGTATCGTCTGACATAAACCTCTGTGCAGAAAGGTAATATTGGTATATTAAAGGTAACGTCTATATGAAGGAAAGAAAATTAAAATAATTTTGGTTTTATTTCCGATTACATCAATTTGCAGCGCAAACACATTATAAGTCCCGCCAGTAGATAACTAATGTGAACATTGTAAATACGATTTTTTCTTGGTATAATTACTTCTGCAGTTAAAATGTAAACTTTTTGTGTCTATCTTGATACATTCTTTCAATATCATTGACGTTGCACAATAATCATTGCACAATTTTTTAATGTTAGAAAACACTTATAAACATTAGTACACATTCATTTGTTTGTAGCAACACTGCCACCCAACTCACTCTCCTTTGTTTTCTATCTACTTGCCGGATTTATAACAACACGCCTCTTGTTTATAAATAACCCAACAGATTCTTACTTTACCATTGCCAGGTAATAATTAAGTTTAATGAATATTAAAGTGGCAATTCTCACATTTTTTGCCTAGCAATGAACTATAATTAAATTACACGGCAACACTCTTTCATCATTTTAATAATTCACAACAAACCTGACGAAACAAAATAACTTAAAACGACTTAATCAAAAATAAATAAATTTAACTTTTATTTTAAATAAATAAATTTTGAAGCTAAACTATCAGGCCTGTCACAGAATTTTGTGATATGGTTTCGAATTCACACTTTCCAAATCGATCGATATGGTTTAACCTTCTTCAGAAATCGATCGATTTTGTTAATTCCCAAATTCGCTTTTTTGATATGGCAACGCAAAGAATAAAGAACGCAAACAGAAAATCAAAGACCATATGTTTTAAAATAAGCAAAAGTGTTAAAATTATTACAAGTGACAAGACGATAATTAAAGTTTGTAAAGTAAAAAGTGTCAGTTCTTTGAGTAAAAGATTAACTAAAACAAAAACAAAACAACTAAACATGCCCGGAATTTCCGTAGTGGCTGTGATGGAGGCACAAGAGCGTCATTGGCCTGCCGAAATATTGCTCCCTCGAAGTTTGAGAGATGCCTCGGATCCTTTGGCATACCCAAACTCAGTGTATGTTCATACACACATAACTACATTGCTACAACAGTGTTATTTTATAATTATTGGTTTTATTTTGGTTGCATTAGTTATTATCGCCTGAACAAGGAAGGCTTTATTATGGTGTTGGATGCAATAAAGGATGATCTGAAGCGGTCGAGTATACATCCAATATTGCACCTTTTTATCGCCCTTCGGTTTCTTACAACTGGAGCATTCCAAGGTGCAATAGGTAAGAATTTGTTGATAGTAGTATTTCAACTTTGCTGATCGTAATATCTTTATAGCAAAAGATGTTGACTTGCTGATGTGGCGGGTTATTGATGCCATTGAACGCCACATATGTTCCCAATGGATAACAATTGCGATGTCTGTCCTCTTTTTTGTTGTGGCACAGCTTTCTTTTTACAAACACCTTCCAGTCGGCCCAGGTTTTTTTTCCACCCATTGATGTCCTTGGTTGGCGGATCGGAGGAATTTAATTTTGCGGTTAGTTCAGCCCACAACGCTTCAGCTGCCACTCTATCTCCCTTTACATACCCCTTAGCTATGTCCTGGTGGGCATCCATAGACTCAGCCAATATACGCTCTTGTGCGGGACTCCTATGTTTTCTCCTAAAATAACGCGAATTGTTACTAAATAAAATAATTTAAGACAATTTTTCCATACTTACATGTTTTCACAAATTATTTTGTTTGTTGTGCCTTTCGTTTTGTTTCGTCAAAACTTGCCAGTATGCAATGTTATTGCAAATTAGTTACTTTTACTTTGAAGAAATATGTGGTTTACACGAAAAAAAAGGTGGCAATACTGCATTAAAAAGTAGTCAAAAAAAGTTGCTTGCTGTGCTACCTCCGAAAAATACGCAATAATTGTTTAAATTAATCATTAATATGCATATTTTCACCGCAATCTATTAAAAAACAGTATCTTTTATTGATATAAACCAATTGCAAAGACATTTTTTTAGTTTAAGATAGGAAAAAAACCAAAACCATTTACATAATTGAAAGTAGTTTCAAAACGAAAAAATTTTGCGGTTTTGATTGTCTGGAGAAGCAAATTACGAATTGGAAACCATTTCGATCGAAATGGTTTTCTGTGACAGGCCAGTATTAGTGTATTTTATTTTTTCATAGTCACATGTGTGCTTCTAGTGAGAATGTGTATGTATGTGTTTTCTCAATATTTTTGCACATGAAGGAACAATTTTTCGTCAATGCACCAAAAGTCCAAATAGTGATTGTTAATCAGCGATGGAAATTTTCCTATAAAGAAATCTGTTAAACATAACTTTTGCACTATGGCTGAAATTTTATAATTCCTCCGTTGTTGACCAAAATATTTCTTGTCCTGGAAAATAAAGTCTAAAAGGTGACAGTGAGGAATGAAAGAAACAAGTGTGACACACAAACGGTGGAAATTTAATTTTGCTAGAAGTTTACAGAGCAAACAATTTTTGACAGTAGTTGAAAAATATTCACTTTAAAGAATAAAAGATACAAGTACGGACAACACATCTGTGCATTTAGAAGAGTGAAAATATAATTTTGCTAGAAATGTATAGAAAAAAAACTGTTTGACTATGACCAACTCATTTCTGGTCCTGGAACCCAAATTCCAAAAAGTGATAGTGGGGAATAAAAGGTAAAAATGTGGGCAATACATAATTTTGGTACAAATTCAATGAACAAAGACAAAAAGATAATGGTTGAAAATTTTTCATTTCTATGAATTTTGACCAGTGGCCACTTGTAATTTTTGGCTGTCTGACCGCCATTCATTTGGGAATAAACAGAGCCATTCACAAAATTTGTCAAGCAGGTCGCTGCTTCCGCACTAGGGGTCCAACGATGAAATTTTACACCACATTAGGGGTGCGGAAAACACTCCCCAAGGAGTGTGAGCCATACGGAATAAAATAGACGGACAGGTGAATGAATACTAAATATGTACGGGACGACACTCAACTGGCGCGAAATAAAAATTAACCTCATATCGCATTACGCAGATAAACGGACAGAGGTGTCATTGGTCAGGGACCTCCATTCGCTAAAACATTCCATTCTCTTAACCAATAATATAATGTTGCATGAAACTGACGATAACGTTATTACCACAAAGAAAAATATATTTTCTGAGATGTGTTTAAATTCGTTTTTCAATTCAAATTATCAACCTTCTCATAGATCAATAAGCTATCCACGACGTACAAATTATACATACCAATAGCAAAATTACTCTGATGGATAAACTTTCCCTGATAGATAAAATTATTCTCACCCACTCAATTTATTTAAAACTCAACCACTTCTTAAACCATTCGACACGGGAAGTGGACTCTCTAAATTCGTTGCAACCACGAAGTTAATAAGATCAATCAATTCAGAAGTCTAAAGTTCGACCCGACGAAAAGAACGTGGTAATTTTGATCAGGGGAACACCAAAGTAGGGTACCATTATAATAGGGACGAAATTAATAAAATATACCAATTTGAAGATCCAGAAATTAACCATACTAACGGACGAAACGATAACATCGACTTCGAAAGAACCCCAACAGGTTATTATAATTCTAATCCCGACCACTGTGGGGAACTAAATATCGAGGATGCACAAAATTTTTGGAATTAGCCTCAGACAGCGGACAGGATATATAGATATTAATAGCCATGAAACTGTGCTACCCTACGTTAGTACATCCTCCCCATTTGGTCGACCTCTGAAATTCATTATCGATGCAGGAGCATCATCCTCATTTATTAGTCCAGAATTTATTAACCCGTTGGACCACAAGAAGTGTAAACCGAAGACTATACCTACAGTCGTACACAATTACAACCTAAATGAAAGAGTAACACTTCCTATTTTTAAAGAATTTAGACAACCAGACGAATTCACGTTTTTGATATTTAAATTCCGCACATACTTTGATGGACTATTAGGACTTGACAAAACGGAAGGTAAAAATTGATATAAAAAACCAGACTCTATAGGCTGGTAACGTACCTCATAGGTTGAAACCAAATTTTTTCCATCAAATTCGAAACAGGTATTGCCAACTGCCAGAAGACGGAAATGTCTTCTGCATAATTTTCAGAACTCCTTCACACAAGTTATCTTAACAATGAGGAAAAGATATAATTATTGACGGAAGTTGACGGAAATTTAACGACATTTAAAGAGGGACAAGGCCAAACGAGGTAAAACATAAAATCAAGACTACGGATGACATTCCTATACACATTAAATCATACAGATACCCCTTTGTCCACAAGGAAAAAGTTCGAAGGTTATTCTCCCTGGAGTTCCCCAATATGAATCATGCCTAAGAGATGCCGGCTGGAAACAAAAGTGAAGGCTGGTGATAGACTACGGAAAGCTAAAGGAGAAAACAATTTCCAATGGATACCTCCTCTCTAACATATCTGAGATTTTGGATAAATTGGAAAAGTGCCTACATTTCTCCACTCTGGATCTTTCCTGCGGCTTTACCTGATTGTAATAGCCCCAAAGGATATTTCAAAGACAGCATTTACAGTAGAAAGTGGCCACTATGAGTACGTCCAAACGCCATTCGGACTCAAAAATTCACCCTCCATTTCAGAAGTAATGCACAATGTTTTAAGAAATTTAGTAGGGAATACTCATGTATATATAAAGTCCAATTGGACAAATCGGAATTTTAAGAAAGAAAATATCTTTTCTTTGAAACATAGTCTTAACAGAGGGAATAAAACCAAATCCGACAAAAAATTGCGGCCATTCAGATGTTTTCCATACCGCGGACTAAGCGGGAGGTGAAATCATTTGTGGGGTTACTCAATTATTACAGAGAATGCATACCTGATCTAGCAAAGCTTACGAAACCAATGACGGAATCCTTGAAAAAGGTCAGAGACAAAAATACGTCAGTTTATTTGAAAAATGTAGTAGTCTTCTTATTAAGGACCCTATCTTAAGATACCTTGACTTCGGAAAGCCATTTATGCTGACAACTTACGCAAGTAACATTGTTCTACGGGCTGTTTTATGCTAAGGTCATATTGGAAACGACGAACTAATTTACTACACGAGTAGGGCTTTTTCGGATAACGAAGTAAACTGCTCGACGATTGAAAAAGATTTACTTGCTATTGTCTGGGCCACTAGGTACTTCCACCCATACCTATTCGGTTGTAAATTCCAAAGAGTAACGGACCATAGACGGCTTACATGGTCAATGAGCTTGAAAGAGTCCAATTCAAAATTGTCGGTGTAAATGTCAATGATTCTTATCAATTTTTAATAGTACATTCCTGTGCTGAAAATTTTGATGATGGGATTTCTATTTAAGAGAACCCGTTGAATGAATTTAATTTACTGTTACTTTTAGAAGTATTCGACATCGGTAAGTAATTATGCTAGCTGACCACAAACAAATAAAACAAAAGGTTTATTTGCAATTATTAATAATTTGTAAGTTTTTATTCAAATATTCAAACAACATAATGAGCAAAATCGGAAGAGTTGATGAATCTAAACCAACCAATGGTTGATGAAATTCAAGGCAAGATTTAAGCTTTCTAACCACTTGTCCAAGTCGTCTTGCGTATCGGCTGCAAAAAAAATTGTGACCGATGAACCCTCTTCATTAGTTTCACGGATGATGACATCAATACAAAAAGATCGTGAACGAGCGCATAACTCGCGGGGTGCAACTTTTACTGTGTTATGAGTGACGTGACGTAAGTCCAAACGCAACAGAGGAGATTCATTTAAATTACAAATATCCTGCCAGACATTTAAATGAACGCCGTGTAGTGTACACCAGCGACGATTCCAGTTATGTTGAGTAAAGATTTCTTCGACATTGAGAAAACCAGCATACGTGATATTGGGGAAACGCAATTCCGCGCGACCTTTCAATTGCATTTCATCTGACAAATTGGACGACTTTGTTTGAGATACTAGCCGAATATTGCACAATCTACAAGCACGCAGGTACATCCGGTCACAGTTCTTCAATTCCTGGTCAACATAATCGTAAGGTATAAAATTTGTGGGGTCTAAAATAAAGGAAGCTTGTAGTCGAAATCTTGAAACGAGTTTGTCTGAAGTTGATGAATCAGCCGAGGAAGAAGACCTTGCGGTTCTTTCTAAAAGTTTCTGCAATAGAATAATAAGCATAATCCAACTACAGTTATTCAAAGAAAAGGACTACTTCTAATTGACTAATAATAATGATAACATTTATGATTACGATGCCTACCTCGTTCGTGGATTCCGATGATGTGGAAACTTTACGCAAACGTAACATAAATATATTGCAGCGAACAATATTCTTTGATCGAAATGAAAATTCAATGCCGCAGTCTCTAAATACAGCTACAGTATTTTGACATTTGGCGGATTGTGTAGATCGGATGACTCCACCACATTCGAATGTTACAATATAGAAATAGTTGAAAAATAGATCTTGCTGGACATCGATACTAATCGGTAAATACATGTCATCGATGAACAAACTTTGTATTAGCTCTTGATCCATGGTATGGTGAGAAATTATTGTTGAGTTTTCCTGTTTTCTGCGGCGTAATTCGGAGTAGAGCAATAATCTTTCCGCTTCCGCCATTTCAGTGGAAACCTCTATATCTGTTAAACTGCGACAAAAGTGAACAACCTTAGTCAACTGTTCATCGACAGTTGCGGACTGGTCAAAAGAAAACAAGGAATTCAAACCAAAATTAGAGCCAATAGTGGTCTCAGCGTGACATAAGGCTTTGCTATGCAGGTTCGCTTCTCCATTATTAAATAACTTAAGACTCAAAGATGTTGAAAGTCGCTTAGATTCGGATTTGATAATATTCTTACTCTTCCGAAAGGATTCCCGTATTGCGAACAACATATTGTTTGGTTTCAATTCAATTGTTTCCTTCAGAACACGGGGACTTTCACTTAAGTGTTGGCAACACAGGTTTTCCTTTGCGTCGATTGAATCAACTCTGTTCGATGTATTGGAAAATCTGGGACAGCTGGTACTTAGATGGACACGACATCCTGTGCTTTCGGGAGGCTCAAAATCCATATTCAATTTCTCTATGTACTCTTCCTAAATTAGAAAGGTAATCAAATAAATAAACTAAATATTCAACTGACTGCTTCCTTTGCTATAGAAATATTTAAAATTAACAAAGCAAAATTTTTCAAAAAGTTTATTTATCAATTTTGATTTCGGATAAGTACTAACTTTGAAATTCATAAAGAAAATGGCTCAGTAACAATGTGATTAAGATATAACAACTTATCTAGTAAGAGTTTAAGAAAAATTCTACCTTTGTTGTAAAACATTGCTTCTTAGGAGTACTTTGGTTGTCAGTATTTGGCGGGGCGGGGCTCAAAACCAAATTACTAACATCAGGCGTAGAATCATTTGCTTTTGAAATATTTGCATCATATTTATAACCGATTGGCAGTTCGTAAGACGCAGCATCTCCCATCGGCTGATTATGCTCACTTCCATATGATGGTGCAACCAAACTGCGCAAACTCTGGTCCTGCCACTTATTATCCTACATGTAGACGAAATTGATTAGCTTAGATCAAAATAACGAACACTTTTTCTTACATTATTAACCTTTTGTAGTCTTCTTCTCTCATTAGCTCCGAAATTTTCCACAATAAGTTCATTATTACACAAATTTTCGAGAAATATTTCGTTGCGATGCAAGGATAAATCCGACTTGCTTAACTGCCTTTGCCTCTTTGGGGGGGAATTATGTTCCATTACGCGTACATTATTCAACGATTGGCGTTGAGACTGTTGATAACACAAAGACTCTGCCGATGAATACGAAAGAATTTCATCACCTGGCAGCTCAAGCTGGATAGGAAGGGTAGGAACTTTTGCCCTAGATAGGTTATTCTTTAGAGATTTGTGCAAAAGATTCCCTAAAGCCATTGCCTCTCCTGAAGAGGGTGTGGTATCTGCGATTCTTTTATTAGATTTATTCACCTGAGCGTACACTACCTCCGGTTTTTGAACGACGGTGAAGTGTTGTATACTTGTGTGGTTCTCAAAACTTGGCTCTTCAGTAATATGGACACTATTTTCACCAATTTCGCAATATACTGGATCGCTGGAATGTTGAATTCGCTGCCTATTTGCTTGCCCATTGCAGATGGCATCCGCTCGTGATTGTTGACATAAATTATGAAGGCCATCGACACAGTCAAGTGTATTTGAAGTGCTGTCCGCTCCTCTCCTTCCAGTTTCCTAATTGAAAGAGAAAAACATTATGATTAAAAATATATTAATCAGACTTGTCAATTACTCGACTACTCGAAGTGTTCGTCAGATACATCAAGGCAACCACCGCTCAAACCACCATGTTGTAACCATCACGGCACGGTAAGACGTACATAAAATATTATACTTTGTGCAGCGAAATTCTATTTATGATATTGTGTCAATTTCCCCACCTTTTCAAGGTACTCCAATAAATGCATTTGTTTTTCCTACACTGCACTGTAAAACTATAAATATACAAGCTAACTACAGAAATCATTTCTTCGCAAATAATTTTGATATCATGGTCTAGACTAACTTAAGATTTGATAAACCTTAACATTTTGCGGAGAATAAACTGGCTTGTGAATCTAGGTTATTTCCCATGCCCCTTGTGGTAGTGTTCCCTTGGATTAAAAAAGATAATATTTTTGTTACGCTTATCGAGGCGTTGGATTAAGTAACACTATTTTAAGCACTTTTCCACGACTGGAACTGGCCTCAATATCCAAATTAGAAAACAAAAAGTTCACAAATGAACGTATAAGAGCATCCATAAATATAAATTTCCGTTAGCGATCAATTATTTTACTATTGCTAATAGGATTTGTTATTCAAGAATTACTACAATTGATTATTTTGACAGCTACCATCCTCAGGTCTTTTTACTGAGTTTTCTGAAACATCATGGTTGCCTTAAGGATGTAAAAAACGATATTGTTTCCAACGAAGAACACAAACGTGAATATAATGATATATCAAATATCTTATATATAAATTTCTTGGCTGGCAAACGATAACTGACATTAATTTGCTATTTTATTTATTTTCACTTAATTTACAAAGTGGTGTTTGTTAACGCGTTTAAATAGAGAATTTTAATTGCAAAGCTATTAAAGAGATATACTCAGCATGGTGACTTTAAATGCACTGCGAGTTGTGTATACAAGTATACATGTGTACTTTATCTTCATATGAAGTTTCCGCTGTCTGTGCAGATATAAGAAGGGATTGGAATGGATTATACGGCTATAAACTCTTGTATATCCAAGATATCTTTGTATAGCTTATTCCTTCGAAGAGTGTTATCCGTTCTCTTATTATATTGTAATAGTCTCTGCTTGATTTAGCAAGTTTATTTTCCACTAAAGTCATGGACTAAATAAGAGTCATTGGCAACCCTTTTTCCTTACGTTACAATCCGTCAGACTGTAGGGAGTATAATTGCACTCAAAGGCCATCTTTCTTCATCTTGGCATAACGTTTTCTTTGAGCCAAGATTATTCGTTTTTTGGATCTCAATCATTGAACAACGTTCTACTGCTGTTAGGGTAATATTGATTACATCAATAAACGCCATTTTAATTTGAACTCAAATTTTAATTCCTCTTGTTTTTATTCAATCTTTATTCCTTACATCATTAAACATTGGTTCTTCGAACGTGGATACTTACTTCCAGCAAATATTAATAAAAAATGATTATGTTTTTATTCTACTGTTAAGAGGAAATCTCGGTGTTGCACCAATCAACCATCAGCACCTTCATCGTTCTCAACAGAATCGTCATCATCGCAATTTTTCATCATCACCGGCGTTTTTCATCAGAAATATATAAGGTGCGCATACTCAGATTATTACAGCGAGAATATCGAAAAATTTAACATTATTTGAATAACAATAAGTGCTAATTTTCGCGAAGAATGGGAAATCACAGTGTCGTTGCAAAACCATTGTCCGCGTTTTGAAAAAAAAAAAAACATAAAATAGCATTTCTGCTTATAAAATCTTAACCTCGATTTATCTGATAGTTTCGTAAATATTCAAAATATCCACAATCCAATCCATAAGTGTCGTGCACTGTCCGTGGTGTCAGGTGGTGGTTTTGTTAGTTGCATATGCACGTATGTATATACGTACGTACATATCGCACCCTAAATACAAAAGGGGCACAACTCAACTTTTTCCCATAAACTGATTCATATTGCACATCTCTAACTACTATAAAAATTTCCGTCTCATCACTATCTTCTTTAACTGGAAAAATGTGTGTTGCTTGCTGCACGATCGACTAGAGAGAATTATTTTTAGTTGCGTTTGCGTGCTCAAGAACGATTAATTACTTTTATTACACATAAAGATTTTTTTTCGAGTTCTGCCTCTATCACTGTAAAAAGTGATAAATTTCGTGGTATATTATTTTGCATTGTGCGTCTTTTGTTGTAAAAAGTGAGTCCAATTAACAGTATTATTTATTTATGTGCCTTCTTTGACTAAATAATCAAATAAGAGTCATAAGAGTAATAACAGTCATAAATCAAAATTTTGTTTTATTTTCGCAAACATAATATAAAATTGAAAAAAATATAGCAGAACCTTCTTCAATATTGCATTTTTTCATAATCGAACAATATTTTTTTTAAATATTGCAACCATTTTTACATAAACGGTTTTTTGCCTCTACTGAATAATAGAGAATTTTGAGTTGTGCCCCTTTTGTATTTAGGGTGTGATATGTAAGCAAATAAACAAGTAAGCGCCAATTAAAACAATAATCAAAAATAACAACAGTGTCAATTCGCCGCGGTCAATGATTGAAGTTACTCAGAGAGACATTGATCTGTGCGGTGATAAATGCACATACAGGGTTGCCCATATTCGACGGACCCATCTGGCAACGC
>JAHXMU010024159.1:0-14753 GCA_019455685.1 Philornis downsi | reverse complement strand
AAAAAAAAAATATTTAATTAATAAAACATATCTATAAACGCAAAGATCCTTGGGTTTTTAACTAAAAAAAATTGAACTCAACATTTTGGTGCCTCCTGTGAGGATCTAATGCGTTTATTGGGATTTGGAGAGATTTAAAGAAGGGGCGGCCGCTTATCGCCAATTTAGCACACCAGTCTCATCAAGCAACCTGTTGTGTCAATGTCACCTTTTTGTCATTGAGTGGAGTCATACGCATCGTATTTAACCTCCTCTGTGGTGGCGTTAATCAAGTCCGGGAGTGATTGATTCATCTTTACCTGCACCGATAAGAGGTCTGGACAAATTCAACGGTGTTGGGAGTACGGTTGGCTCGCTATTTATCGTATCAAAGGAGAATATATATCTGTGGCTAAGAGAGGTAAGTGCTGGTGTATATTTTGGTTTTATGGTAGAAAACAATGGTGGGAAAGGAAAAGGAAATGGAGGCCGACTTGGAAGAGCAATTGGTTGATGCAATAGGGGAGCAAGAGAGTCTGTTGGCATCGGTGGAAAGAGCTTTGCGGAATTTTAAGAAGGATGCTGCTGCAAGGGAAACGGAGTCTTGTCATCAAACTCGTTTGGAAGCTATTAGTTCTTATCGTGTGGAATTTCGAGAAAACCATCGTCTGTTAGTACGTCAAGCAAAATACCCCAAAGTAAAGGAGATGTACATAGACTCAAAGTTTGAAGAAAGGTTTGAATATGTGTATTTAGCAGCGGTAGAAGGTCTACGTGAGTCTCTGAGCAAAATTCAAGACGCGGCAACTAAGGATAATGATTCCGCTGGAACCTCTTCGGCTGCCGTTAGTGTTACTTCATCGGCCGGTATACCTCTACCTGTGGTTGCCTTGCCTACGTTTTCGGGTAATTTTGTGGAATGGCCAAGTTTTAAAGAAATTTTCTGCGACCGTGTACATGAAAATGAATGTTTGAATAATCTGCAACGTTTTCATTATTTAAAATCGTCATTGGCTGAAGATGCTGCGAAAGATATTCAACACATAAGTCTGGTGGCTCAGAATTACACACAGGCGTGGAAGATGTTGTGCGACCAATTTGATAATAATCGGATTTTATTTGCCCATTACATGGATGTGCTGTATCAACAACCAGATGTACCTAAGTATGATGCTGCTGCTTTGAGGCATTTTACTCAGACGTGTCGTTCGTGTGTCAGTTCAATAGCAAAACTAGGAGTAAAAATGGAGGAACAAAATGAAGTTTTAGTGTATTTCCTCGTGAAAAAGCTGCCTGAGCATGTACGAATGAAGTGGGAGCGGTCGTTAAGGAAACAAACCGCGATACCGAAATTCTTTGAGCTGTGTTGTCTCTTGGATGAGCAGTATGCTATGTTGTTATCTTCACAAAAAATTTCAGTACGACCGAATATCAGTCAAGTCCGAGGACATGATAATTTAAGTCGCGGCAGAAGAGAGTTCCAATCTATGTATACATCTAGAAATCCGACATTATGTCAATGTTGCTTGCAATCCGAACATCCAGTAAGAGAGTGCCAAAAATTTCTTGATATGAGTTTAGACGAAAGGCGGCAAGAAATTGAAAGGTTAAGATTATGTTATAATTGCCTAGGGTACAATCATATTTCGTCAAATTGCAGTAGTCAACGACGGTGCGCTAAATGCAACAGACAGCATCACACCCTGATACATTCGGATGGAAATAATGGTGCTACGGTATCCTCGAATACAACTGCTACTGAAGTCGTCACCATGCACACGGCGTCGCAAACATCAACTACAAACAATTATGAAGTTATTTTACCAACCGCCATTGTAACTGTTAAAGCTTTATCGGGCCAGACTTATCATCTCAGAGCATTACTGGACCAATGTTCTCAGGTAACCGTTATCTCGGAAAAGGCAGCGCAATCGTTGGGACTACCTAGAGAAAAAACGTCTGCTGTTTATATATCAGGATTATCAGGGGGTGGTACTACGTGCTGTCGTTTTCGTGTGAAATTGGTAATCGGTTCCCGATATGACAATGACGTGAAGTTAGAGGTGATGGCTTATATTCTTCCGAAGATTTGTGGTGCCGTACCAGCAAGAAGAATTAATACAACGCAGCATCATCATTTGCTCGATTTGCTCCTAGCAGACTCGAAATATTTTGAGCCACAGATGATAGACATTTTGTTGGGAAATTATATTTATGACGATTGCATCATGAACGATAATTGTAGAACGGCAAATGGACCAATAGCTCAGAGAACTAAGTTTGGGTATATCGTATCTGGCAAAACTTGTATGGAAACACCGGGTATCAATCGCATATCGTACTTTACGGCAATGGATAATGGTGAAATTGATAGTTTGGTGAAACGCTTTTGGGAGATGGAAACCATTGCGGAACCTATAGCTTTGTCAGAAGAGGACCGTTGGTGCGAAGAATTTTATACCAAAACACACCAACGTTTAGATCACGGGAAATATAGGGTACGCCTACCACTTAAGTCTGAAACCCAGTCTAATGTTTATATTTCAAAATCTAAATCAGCAGCACTAAAGCGTTTTTTTAGTCTAGAAACCCGATTGCAAAAAGACCCCAACTTGAAGAAAATATATTGCGACACTATTAATGAGTACATACGGTTGGGGCAAATGCATCCAGTGAGCACCTCTGAAGAACAGCATTGTTTTGATTCAGAAACCGGTTGTCGTGCAACATGTTGTTATTTGCCACATCATCCTGTCGTAAAGGAGGCAGCAATTAGTACCAAGGTTCGCATCGTCTTCGATGCCTCGTCAAAAAGTGCCAACGGCAAGTCGTTAAATGATATTTTGGTTGCGGGCCCACCTTTACAACGTGACTTGTCATCTGTTCTGACTAATTGGCGAACGTTTAAATAGGTTTTTATGACCGACATAGAGAAAATGTTTCGTTGTATTGATGTTGATGAAGAAGATGCCCAATATCAGCGAATTCTTTGGAGAGAAGAGGTTGGCCAACCTATACAAGAGCTGTATTGTTCGACGGTAATGTTCGGAACCGCTTCAGCACCGTACACAGCAATTCGAACTATCCACCAGCTTGCTCTGGATGATGGCCACTTATATCCCCAAGCGGCGAAAATACTGAAGGAACAGATGTATGTAGACGATATTCTTTCGGGAGCGGACACTCTGGAAGAGGCTTTAATAATTCAACAAGACCTAATAAACATACTTAAAGGTGCATCTTTTGAACTACGGAAATGGGCGAGTAACAAGATCGATTTATTACAAAACATACTACCAGAACATAGATACGACAAAGAAGTTTTTCAGCTTAAATCGCCTAATACTATTAAGGCTTTGGGAATGTATTGGGACCCGAATAGCGACGAATTTACGTATGCCATTAATTTTGAAATAACTCTGTTGGGCGCAACAAAACGTACAATTCTATCAACCGTGGCCCGTCTCTTTGACCCGCTCGGATGGTTAAATCCAATTATAGTCTCTGCAAAAATTTTCCTGCAAAAACTATGGGCTTTAAAGAGCGGATGGGATATGGTGGTGCCGACGGACTTGCAAACGGAGTGGGAGACCTATGCAAACGGCTGAACAATATACCTCTCATCAGGGTTGACCGCTATCTAAATATAACCAGCACCTGTGAATTGCATATTTTTTGCGACGCATCCAAAGATGCCCATGCTGCCGTAGCTTATATTCGTGGATTGGATGATCACAGGCAATACGTAGTAAAATTGTTGCAGGCTAAATCTAAAGTAAACCCCATCAAACCTACATTGACCATACCGAGGGCCGAATTGTGTGGAGCTGTCCTGGCGACGAAACTGCTCAAATTCATCCTTTTAAATTCTAGTATCAGCTTTAACAGTATGTATATGTGGACGGATTCAGCTATAGTTCTACATTGGATTCGCAGAGACCCTGCTAGGTGGAAATCCCTTGTAGCTAATCGAATTAATAAAATATTGGCTGCTTCAGAAATATCACAATGGCGTCATATCGTTTCAGGAGATAATCCGGCAGATTTATCTAGTCAAGGAGTAACCGCCTCTCGTCTAGCCGGCCGTAATTTGTGGTGGGAGGGTCCTGCCTTTCTGAAGTTACACTGCGATCAATGGCCGAAATCAAATCTTAACCCTTCCATGGACGAGTCAATAGACATTGAAAGGCGTAAATTAAAAATGTTTGTCAATACTACAACCACTTCTAAAGATGACTATGTCCACAGATTTTCATCACTCGCTAAACTGACCAGGATAACAGCATACTGTATTCGTTTTTATAATAACTGCAGAAATAAGGTACGATATTCCGGGTGCTTGACGTCTAAGGAACTGGATTGGAGCCCAACATGTTTAGTACGAGCAGCACAACTGGAGGTATTCGGAGTTGAATGGCAGGCCTTAGCTCGAGGAAAAGAGGTGGCTGTCGGAAGTAAATTACGTGCATTGAATCCATATTTTGATTCAACAACTCAAACCATCAGGCTGGGCGGCAGATTGAAAAATGCACTGATATCTGAAACTCAAAAACATCCACATATTTTGCCAACCAAACATCATCTAACGGAACTGATTATAAATAGCAGTCATTTGACTACGCTTCACGGGGGTGTGTCCCTTACTCTAAATCATATAAGAAGGCGATATTGGGTCCCAAACGGCCGTAGAATTGTTCGTACCATTTTGCATCGTTGTCTGCCATGTTTTAAAAATAAGCCCAGGCCATCCGTACAGCAAATGGGCAATTTGCTGTCAGAACGAGTCCGGCCAGCCAGAGCCTTTACATCGACTGGGGTAGACTACGCTGGGCCTTTTAATATTTTACCATCCAAGGGAAGAGGCCGTACCTCAGTCAAGGGTTATATCGCACTTTTCATTTGTTTAGTGACAAAGGCTATGCATTTGGAGCTTGTTGGAGATCTCTCTGCCGACGCCTTCCTAGGTGCCTTAAACCGTTTCGTTGCCCGACGTGGCCTTTGCTGCGAAATATACAGTGATTGCGGGACAAATTTTATCGGAGCCAACAGTAAGCTGCGAGCTTGCCGTGACGCATATCGAAAATTCATAAACGAAAATGTTTTTTCCTTCCTAGCTGAAAAGGGCATAGAGTGGCATTTCAACCCCCCGTCATCACCACACTTTGGCGGCCTGTGGGAGGCCGGCATTAAGTCCGTAAAATATCATCTGAAACGAACAATCGGCGAGCAAAGATTGACGTTCGAAGAGTTTACGACGGTGCTAACACAAATAGAATCGTGTTTAAATTCAAGGACACTTTGTCCATTAACCACTGACCAAGATGATTTAATGATATTAACCCCAGGTCATTTTTTAGTTGGAGACGCTCTATTCGCATTACCGGAGATGGATTCGCCACACATGAGTCTGGTGAGCAGGTGGCACCACTGCCAAAAACTGGTGCAACAATTTTGGAAACAATGGCAGAACGAATATTTATCGCGTTTACAGCGGCGACCAAAATGGTTGGTGAAAGAACCAGATTTACAGATAAATGATATGGTTTTGATCAAAGATGAGAGATATCCCAGCAACCGATGGCCTCTCGCGCGGGTAGTAGAATTGCATCCTGGAGATGATGGCATGGTGCGTGTCGTAACGCTGAGAACAGCAAATGGTTTAATGAAGAGACCGATTGTGAAAATATGCCCTTTACCTACACAAGACAATTCCCAATGAATTTCGAATCTGCCATTTGCCATAATATCATTAGCACTTGTTTCTTTTTAGGTTAAACCAGTACGCCGGCTTAAGATGTTCCTGGGAACATCATCGTGGGGGAGTAATGTTTGCGCTGGTCGCCTGGACATGCATTCTGTTTTGTCGTTTTGCTTCTACGTACGAGTCTGTCAACGATGGTGTGTAAAAACATGTCAGGTGGGGAGATGTAAAAAGAAGGAGAGGAGAAAAAAAAATTGCTATTGTAAACAAATCATCAAGTCGCAAAAAAAAAAAAAATTTAATTAATAAAACATATCTATAAACGCAAAGATCCTTGGGTTTTTAACTAAAAAAAATTGAACTCAACAATACTTTTTTTGCAAGGTTTTTTCTATCAAAAAAAAAAAAAAGACAAATAAAATCTACACACATACTTTATCCGGAAATTGAAATTTTGTTTCCGTTTCATATCGACTATCACTAAGCTATCACAGTGGTAAAATCTCCAGTTTGGAGAAATTTTCGAGTTTTATTCGGATTTCTATTTTTCAATTTGATTTACCTATTTGGGCGATAGTTGTGTTGAAACTACTGTTGCGTTAGATAATTATTTTTTTATTGTTTTTGATAAATATGGCTGACAACGCTTTATCCAATTTTATAACCGAGACGGATGCTTTGATAAAATTCGAAGCGAAGTTTAGCGCAAAACATACTGTTTTTTCTCTTGAGATTCACGCAAAACACCTAGAAATTTTATGACAATATGTCGTGACGGCATACAAGGACAGTCTGAAGTACATCCGGTCATCAGAGGAGTCTCAACCTGATGATATTTATGTGGCTGAGGGAAAATATGATGCCTCTTACGACGCTTACGTGCGTTGTTAGAGCTCTATTAAAGAGAGTACATGGTTTTCGAATCATGGAAAATTCGCGGCAGCCATCGATTGCAAGCCCGCAGCCTGCAATATCGGCAACAGGGATAAATTCGCCCACGAATGGCGATCAAATTTCATTGGCATCATCTCATGCGACAACACAGTTTAATTCGCTGGCTGATTTTGGGAAATTTTCGGATAAAAGTGTTTCCACTTATTCGATACCAGCTGCGACTCAATCAGCTTACCCTTATTTGGGTACACCGGCAACAGATACTGTACATAATCTGAGCATACTCCCATGTGATACCGACATATTCGGGGGTGATTATCTATCATGGCCCACTTTTAGGGATCTATTTACAGCAGTTTATATCAATAATGGGCGACTAAGTGAAATTGAAAAGTTGTGTCACTTAGTTAGAAAAACTAGTGGTGAGGCTCGGGAAATAGTTTCGAAATTCCCACTCACTGGCAGCAGTTTCGCTCATGCTTGGGATGCCCTTAAGGGCACATATAAGAATAAACGCATATTGGTTAATGAACAGCTTCGTAAATTTTTGGTCTTCCTCCAATGAAAAACGAGACTTAGCGCGGGGTAGAAGTCTTTACAGCGAGGAATTAATGGTTTTTTGTCCGCAATGCAGGTATATAAGGTGTCAACTGAAAATTGGGACCCATGATAGTTTTTTTATGCGTTCAGCGATTGCCAAATATAAGGGACAAGACGGCCTTATCCTCCTGGAACGAATTGAATCTTTTTCTTAAGTAAAGAATTCAAACACTAGACTGTCTACATGATATGATGGGCCGTGAGTCATCGCGCAAATTTAAGGGAAAACAGGCAAAGGCCCACTTTTCCAAGGCAAATTCTTCAGCGTCTACTTCATATCGAAATCGCAGTGGAAGGATTATGGTGTGTATTCCCGATCGAAGATGGCTGTTTGCGTTCTTTGTCCCAAAGAGTCGCATCCACTCCGTTCCTACGCTCGATTTGAAAAACTTAAAGTTTATGAGCGATTTGTTCAAGTGAAGCGGCACTATTGCTGTGTCAACTGCCTATCGCGTAATCATGAGGTTAAGAATTGTGGAAGCAAGCACAGTTGCTCCATTTGCAACAAGCGGCACCATACTCTGCTCCATAGGGACTCGAATAGCAGTTTAAATGAAAATGGGGCTTCCATTTCGTCAGCCGTGAATAATATAGTGCAACAACAGTCTTCAAGCGCTCATAATAACGCCTCATCTATCTCCGGAGACACTTCTAATAGTTTGAGGAAACAAGTTTATCATTCGTCCTACAATAGAAATGTGCTTTTGGGTACAGTGTTGGTCAACATTATGTACCATGGCGCAACTTATCCCGCTCGTGCTCTTATCGACCCTGGTTCTGAAACGTCTTCAGAAACAACTGAAGATCTCCACCACGGTCACAAATGCCCAAATTGCGGAAGTTAATCGAATAGTTTCTGCTAATTCGAAGAAACTATGCCAACTTAATATTAGCATGCCGCTAGATACTTCGTTAACTCTGAAAACTAGCGCGTACGTGTTGTCGAATATTTCTGGTATTCTACCATCATTTCAAATTAATGCTGAACATTTCTCTCCTTTGCCGAAAATAAAATTGGCTGATACCCGACTTTTTGATTGTCGCCCAGTTGATCTTTTGCTGGGCGTTGATCTGTATCCACAGATTCTGTTAGGTGGGACACAGCAAGTCCTTGGCTTATACTGGTTCAGAACACAAGGTGGAAAAATGAGTATTTATTCGGGCTCCAGAAAAGACATAAGTGGGAATTTCCCGAACGCGACGTGCAAATAAATGATCTTGTTGTCATTCGTCATGAACAAGAACCTCCCACTTCGTGGAGACTGGGTCGCATTATAAAAGTATATCCGGGTACTGATGGTCATGTACGTGTCGCGGATATTGAGACAATAAATGGTGTTGCAACGCGACCAGTGACTAAATTGGTTATCTTGCCCAACTAAAAAATTTTTTCGCTTTTGCGATGATTCTCTTTAGCACTATGGAAAACATACCCTTTGAAGATCTCTCAGATTATGAGGAAGCAAAGATGATAACCGACGAAGAAATTGCTAAGATTACCCCGGTGGTTAAGGAGACCATCGCCGACGTTCCTTATGTACCTAAGAAGGCAACAGTTCCGCCTGCGAACGTGGAGCAACCAGAAAATTCCGATGTGCAGATGTCATCTACCAGCACGGGGCTGAAAGCTATGGTACTTTTTGCCTCTGTTCAAATCATCACCCCACCAACCGTAGCCACTACGGTGAAGGCGCCGTCTTTCAACTCTACTAGTGGCCGAAAGCTATCTTGCGTTTTGTGTAAACACAATCACCACCTGCGCAATTGCCATCGATTCAGAAGCATCAGTGGGGTCCGGAAACTTCGTACGATTGTAAAATACCGCGTCTGTTCAAATTGCCTAAGTCAACCTCATACCTCAAATGCATGCACCAGTCGTCACCGTTGTCGACAATGTCAACAGAGTCATCACTCTTTACTGCATAACGCTGTCACCCGACAAGCTAATAACACCCGAAAAAGTTCACAACGGCGTCATCAACCTTCCAATGTAAAACCCCATGGAAGTCGTTCGCGGTCGTCTCGTCACTCTTTTAAACAAGCACCTCCATCAAATCCGCCTAGCCAAGCATATGGATACATTGTTGCATTATCGGCAATTCTTGCAATGCAGCACGTATTATCGCTATCACCCACGATTGTTGTAAAACTTCCCCCATTCTCGTCACAGGTCTCTATACGCGCACTCGTCGATACTTGTATGAAGGGAAGTCAAATTTGCACTAATACAGTTCAACGCTATCATCTGTCTGTTGAAAATGGTTTATATTGCCGCGTAACACTAGTCTCTCCCACCGACAGTAGGTGCAGGATTTCGGTGACGGCACTCTTGACTGATCTGCGTAACGTTATTTCGCCTTTGGAAAGAGCGCCGACGTCAGTTCGAGATAACTTTTCGGCTTTCCAGATAGCCGATCCAAAATTCTTTGAACCAGGTCATGTGGATCTGATACTGGGTCCGAAAGTCTATCAACGGATAATACGCAATCAGTGCCACGCTACACCGGGTCTACCATTTTCCCATTTCACAATGTTCGGCTGGGTTCTTTCCGAGTCTTGCTCAACACAAATGAAAGGTGTTTTATATGTTGTTTGTCTTCGTCTACAGTAGCATCGGGCTGCACAGTCCCACCTGAAGTTTTAGATGTTGCTAATGGCTAATAGTTCCAATTTCGTACAATTGCCCAAATATTGTCCATACAGTACCATGGCGCACCTGGCCCACCTGGTTTAACTTTCTTGGTGCTGCGGACCGTTAGCGTCCAAAATTGACTGTTCCAGTAACAACAGTACAATACCATGGGGTCGCCTTGGCCCGCCTGGGATATTTACTTGGTGCTGTGGATCAAATGCGTCCAAAATTGACTGTTGTTTTATATCAACGATACAGTACCATGGGGTCGCCTTGGCCCACCAGGTTTAAATTTCTTAGTGCTGTGGATCACCCGCGTCCAAAATTGACTGCTGTTCTTATGTTAATAGTGCAGTACCATGGGGTCGCCTGGGCCCGTCAGGTTTCTTTGGAAAGGTACTTTGTATGGATCATCATGGACTTGACAACACTCACCATCAGACCATCAACCCTAATGTATAACAAATTTGAATTAATACAATTTAAAGCTCACTACAATCTGAATATACGCAACCTTTTATTACAAATTATGTTAATAATTATATTATCTTATTGAATTGTAAACCTAGATTGTGATTTATTGTATTTCTTGTTTTACAACATCCTTGATATTGCAAGGTGGCCGGCAATGTTTGATTTAGCAAGATTATTTTCCACTAAAGTCATGGACTAAATAAGAGTCATTGGCAACCATTTTCTCAACCACTCATCTCAATCATTTAACAACGTTCTACTGCTGTTAAGATAAAATTAATTACATTAATAGACGCCATTTTAATTTTAATTCAAATTCTAATTCCTCTTGTTTTTATTCAATCTTTATTCTTCACACCATTAAACAACCGCCTTCAATGTGTGCAACATTTGTTCCATTGAACGTAAACATAAATATCCTCAAAATTCGCACCTATACGAAGCAGACACTCGTCGTGCCTCTCTATGACACTTTTCCAAAGTGAAGAGCGTATGGGTGTCCAGTTTCATGGTGATAAACTTAGTCTCAAACTTGATCAAGGCATCAGAAGCCTGAATAAACAGAATCAAATTTCTTAGCAAATATTTTCCACTGATAATGCGAATGAGACAGTGTAGCGAATCGAAATTGTGATAAATACAAATTTTAAAAATATATTTTTCAACTGATAATTCAAAGATACCACACAAGGTGCTAAAAATTGCAAGTTATTCTTTCCTCCCAATAGTGCGAAGTGCTTATAGTAGTAGTGCACAAGCAGTGCAAATGTAGAATTCAGTCCGAAAACATTGAAATACAAGTTGAATTAAAAAAAAAAAAAAAATCACAAAACCAATAATAGAATATCCCAATCTGTGTGGTATAATACATATGTATTTAATGATAATTAACACACTAATAATACTGAAGAGAAGCAGAAGATGGTAGCTCCTTCCAAATGTGCTTCTTTGAAAGCGATAATATTTAGAACACAGAGATGGCAAATAATTACTTTGTATTTACAATACATTTGATTTTGCGCGTATTAAATATTGGGAATTCCGTTGCTATCAACCACCAAGTCCTAAACGCTGCAGTTGATCTCACTTTCTTTTTCAATTTTCAAAGCCGATTATCATTTTCGTTTGTTTTGTTGGCAGGCGGTGTTCTATGCAAGTGGCACCTTTCTCTATTTCGATAGTGTGTTTTTAATTCTGTACACCCAATTGGTTTAATTTTTAGCTCACTCTGGAAAAAACGTTTAAACGTACCTTTTTATTAACAAATAAAGATAATTGTGATGATAAACGTTGCAGATAAAATAAGAATCCTTAATGGTATTTCTATGACGTACAGGACGAGGCCCAATGTTCCGTGGTATTAACGAAGTTCAAATGTTTGTTATGCTGAACGGATGAAATCCCAGTTCATCTATTATGCAGATAAAATGCTTGAGCTTTATGTGTAAACAGTATTTTTGGTGCTGGCTTGAATAAGGCACAAAGGACCAATGTTTCCGGAGCAAAATTAGTCCAAATATTCGGCTTACAAAGAGCCAAATGTTTGCACAACAAAATTGGTCCGAATATCCAGCTTACGTAGGAACAAATGTTTGCGTAGCAAAATTAATCCGAAAACAGTGCTCACAAAAAAAAACAAATGTTTGCGCAGCAATGAAAATATATAAAAAAACGGAAAATAGGAAGAATTACTTTCTTCCTTTCAACAAACGTGTAAGCTTGATTAGTATAATATTACCTTACCTATAAGAAAGGTCAAGAATGTTGCTTGGATGAAATCAGTTTAGCGATTAAGTTTTACATTACCTGTAGTAATAAGCAAGATGGAGCGAAGTGGCTTGTATTGGCAGTGCCCATTACTCGATAAAATCAGTTCATATTATATCGTGCCTCTTATTAAAACGGGGAATCACTCTCGGTTTATTATGATGGACAAGCGGGCGGGCGTTGCCTCCGACTAAAAATCACGGCTTGTAGCCCGCGGTCTTATACACAATATTTTTCCTAGACCAAGCATAGAAAAAAATCAAACAAGTTTTACTCCACTTACAAACACTGACCCGCGGGGACAATAAAATAAAAAAAAAGAACATTTTACACAGACAGATGCTTGTTTTAGGCATTGTGGCAGTGACCATACCTGTGCGGGCAGTCCAACATCGTGTTATTCCAAAACCTAAACTACGGAGTATCCCTTTTTGCTACGACCCCTTTTGCTTTATCCTCAGAAACTACTTACAATTCATATTTCTTTCTTAGCATTTCATAGTACCTCATTTTTTGTTTAGCTTTCAAGGAAACGTTATACATATCTTTAGGTTTTTAAACTTCATATTATTCGACATATTATTTAGACAAAGAGAACAAATTTAAACTTTAACAATTCCAAAAAGATCCTATGCGAACTTTATCAAATCTTCTAAAATAAGTTATTTTCCTTTTATTTCTCGGTTGCAGTGGTCGCCAACTTGTCCTCTTCGTGTTAGCATGATGGATTTTACGGCTAGTTTTGACCATCAAATTACCGTTACCATTACCGCTCGTTCTAAAAATTTTTCTTCAAGTATAAAATCTACTTTCTGTCCAATTTTTGATTTTCTTTCTGTTTTTTTATATCGCTAGACAAAGCCCGAGCCCTCACCCTCGGTCGATGGTCGTAATTTGCTACTATTAATATATATTAATGTTATTATCTGTATTTATTTTTATTTGTTACAATTTGTATTTTAAGAAAATGTCCAGTCCGTCCGCCCAAGTTTGTTTTGTGTATTGATCGCACTATTATTAATACCTGAGCATAACCAGGCTTGCTGATGCTAACAATTATTGGTGGTGGCTGCTGCAAAGTAGATTAGGTTAAGCTTTAGTTCGTTCTATGTTTAGATTTAACTCTCGTTTTAAACGTACTAGTTCTAACTCACGTTAAGTTTGGTTAAGTTTCGGCACTGACCGGTAGATGGTGCTGACTTGACTCTGAAAATAGTACACCACAATTAGTTCGAGTGGTTTCCTACCCACAGAAAACAGTTTGCACCAAAAGGGAGAACCAAACGTTTAGACATAATCAGTTAGTATGTCTCCTCCTTAAAGGGGATGACACACTAGTAGTTGATGACAAAAATTATAAATATTTTGTGTGAAGATTTAATTGAATTATACACAAATAAAGTTAAATATGTCAAATCTGCCCGTTAATGCGGCATCCTCTTAAAGCGTGTTACACAGTTCAAACGAAATTTCCGTCTGTAAAACTGTTCTTTTGTATTACAATTTCATTTACAAGATTACAAATGTATTGGGTTGTTCGGAAAGTTCGTTCGCTTTTTAAAAGAAATTTATTTACAAAATTATATACAAGAAAACAATTGTTTTCATCTATTATATAATCTCCCCCTTTTTTATAACTTCTTCCCCACATCTTTGGAAACTTAATTCCTCTCATTAAACTCGCGTGGTTTTTCTGAAAATAAGCGTTCTATTCGATTTTTCACTTCCTCGTCGTTATGGAAATTCAAATCCTTCAAGTGGTTGCTCAGACTGCGATATAGGTGATAGTCGGAAGGGGAGAGTTTGGGGAGTACGGTGGGTGAGGTAAAACTCCCACTGAAGCTCTGATCATTTCTGACGGGTCCGCAAGGCAGTGTGAGGGCGGCGTTGTCATGATGGAAGATGACGTCTAACCGATTGATGAGCCTCGGCCGTTTTTCTTTCAATGCCGCCTCCAATTTATATAATTGTGCGATATAGTAGTCCGAATTAACCGTTTGATTTGTTGGGAGACGCTCAAAAAAAAAAAAAAAATATTCCTTTGACATTCCGTCACAACGACAACATTACCTCTTTGGGGTAAAGGCTAGTTTTAGAGGTGGATTGAGGGGGTTCATTTGGTTTTCCCCATGATCTTTTCCGCGTTACATTGCTGTAGACTATCGAGGTTGCTCACCCCCGTGACCCCGTGAACGGTTGAGATTAATTTTTTGATTATTTCAGCTATTTCCCTGTTACACGGGGATTAACAACAATTAAATCTCTCACCTCCTCGCAAACAATTTCTTTTGGTCGTCCTGATCTGGGAGCATCCGTTATTGAGAAATCGCCCGTAGAAAATCATTCAAACCATTCCTGGCAAGTTCTTTAATTTGGTCCGTTTTCTTCACAATAGACTTTATTTTTCGGCTGGCTTTAGCAGCCGTTTTTCGTTTTCGGAAATAATACAGCATAATATATCTAAAATGCTCTTTTTCGCTAATTTGTTCACTTTCTAACACCTTTTTTTAATGATATAACTTCACGACTAGAACGAGAACACAAATAAACAATAGCAAACCGTTTAGAGAAGGGGTGGGAGGATGTTATGATAGTGTTTGAAGCAACTCTACGTCATAAGGAGCGACGTATGGTGAACTAACAAATTAATTAAATTAACCGAACGAACTTTCCGAATAACCCGATATTGGTTGCGTTTTTTTTTTT
>JAHXMU010024155.1:0-15980 GCA_019455685.1 Philornis downsi | reverse complement strand
ACAAGACGATACGTATTTGCCTGAAATCTTATTCAAACAACTGCGTACTTTTCTACAATTTAATGATGTGGAAAATTCTTGAGTACACAAAATTTTCATCCTGATGATGACGCTACTTGTCATCATCATCATCATCATTATCATCGTCGTCATCGTACCCAGGACAAACAAAAGTCGCAATTGCCAGACTAGTTTGCAATGGCAGCCTTCGTTATTGTTACGAAGGGAGTTTGAAGAGCATCTTTTGTACACCATATCGACTTATGTGAATACAACAAACTTTTAACTACTGAATATGTTACAATGTGTGAGTGAGGCACGGGGACATTTACAAGATTTATAACACACAATGTCTCATTTGCTTTGATTTTGTGTGCGTGTGTACGAGTATGTGTGGGTGTGTTTTGTAAGCAAACACTTGAGTCGTCGTATACTTAATATTATTTGTTGTTGTATTGAGAATTAATCACAGCGACCTTTTGAGATCGAGATATAAAATATATAATGCGTACACACATGTGTATACAGGGTTGCCCATATTCGACGGACCCATGTTTTTAAAAAAAAAATCAAAGAAAAAAAATAAAAATTTGGCGGTTGGCAATCTTATTCATTTAATTTGTTCCAAGTAGATTTGTTTACATCAATTTTTGAATATGATATCTCTCAAATGGCCGCCTCTGGCGTTGATGGCGTATTGTGCCCTTTTTTGCAGCATTTTCCATCGTTTTCGCCAACATTTCGGCCGGAATAGCGGCTATTTCTTCACGAATGTTGTCCTTGAGCTCTTCTACGGTCCTTGGCTTGTTAACGTAAACCTTTGACTTCAAATGTCCCCACAAGAAGAAGTCAGCGGGCGTCAAATCGGGCGAACGCGGTGGCCAGTCCAAATCACCACTTTTCGACATCAAACGACCCGGAAACAAATTCTTCAGAAAATCGATTGTTATGCGACTTGTGTGCGGTGGAGCGCCGTCTTGTTGAAACCAGAACTGCCTCATACGCTTTCGACGAATAATTGGCATCACAAAATTGGTCATTATGTCGCGATAACGCTCCTGGTTGATGGTAACAGCATGGCCATTTTCGTTTTGGAAGAAAAACGGCCCAATGACCGTTTTCGCACTAACGCCGCACCAAACTGTGACTTTTTCGTCATGAAGAGGCAATTCTTGAATCTCCTGAGGATTTTCAGTGGCGTAAATACGGCAATTTTGCTTATTTACGGTCCCATTCAATGTGAAATGGGCTTCATCGGACATGATAATTTTGTTCCAAAATTGCTCGTCATCATCGGCCATTTCGATGACTCGTTGGGCCCATTCCAATCGACGAGGCTTGTCCGCAGGCAACAATCTTTGCGTCAATTGAATTTTGTACGGGAACAAATGCAAATCAACGCGAATAATCCATTGTAAAGTGGACCGAGCCATGCCCAACTGCTGAGAACGGCGTTTTTGGGATGTTCTTGGGGACCTCTCAACACTGGCTCGTACGGCAGCGATATTCTCGGCCGATCGCCTTGGTCGACTTTTATTTGGCCTCTTCGGATTAGAAAGAGCCTCACCAGTTGAAAATTTTTCGCATAAACGCTTAATGGTGTTCGTAGAAGGCGCACTTCTCACATTTTTTAATATTTTAAAAGCACGTTGAGTTTTCACAATTGACTTCTTCTGTTGAATGTAAATTTCAACTATTTCAGAGCGCTCGCGTGGCGTGTATTGTTCCATGGTAAAAATCTGCTTGGACTGACGCTTCAAACGCGGTATGTCATTAAGCGATCTGACATCTCTGTCAAAAGTTATGGCGTTGCCAGATGGGTCCGTCGAATATGGGCAACCCTGTATAAGGCGAATGCGTAAGAACCTTCCAACCATGCTGCCAGAGCTCAGACGAGTAACCATCGATGAGTGTCGCTTTGCATTGCGCTAGTGGAATACAAGTCCTTTTCTATTGGTCAATATTGACCACTTTTAGGTGACAGCTTTTTCCAGCCGATTCAACTGTTGACAGTACGGATCAGAATTAAGAGTTTGGAAAAGGGGAAGTAGCTCATGATACGGATCAGATTAAGAGTTTGGTCCAGGGGAAGCAGCTCATGGTAGATCATCCGAAACACAAACCAAAAGACCGACAATCGTAGCTTGATTGGCATTTGTGTTTGTGTTTGAATCGTCATTGCAATTCTACCGCGACCACTTTCTTTTGACATTGTTGTAAGTGAGCCATCCACCTTTTACCATCAGTCACCAGCCGCTTTAGAAATTTGTCGACTTTACTTCGATTTATCAGCAATTCGCAGATGGAAATTCGATTCATGAGGTTTTTTGTTTGCATTAACTCATGTATCACCCATTTATCACCCTTATTCAAGTGGTTCTAAATGGTTTCTTGGTCAATAGAAACAGTGCTTACATGACGGCTGAACTTGACAATTTTCATTATTTTACCATCATATTCGACAATAATCCTTCCAGAGCTTGTTGCATCTTTAACATCAAAATTATCGAAACGGATTTAATAAAACCAAAATTTAGCATAATTGACCGTTACATCATCGTAAACATTACGCAGATTTTTTTGTCACCTAGCTTGCGTTTTCTACTTTTTCGAAGAGAAACTGTAAAATATGGTGTATTTTCGATTTGCTGGTGTATACATTTGATGCGCGCTCAATCAATGCTAAGTAAAACAATATTAAAACCGTCTAAGTAGTTGTTCGAGTAAGAAATCTTATTTTTCTAACGCCATCTGGCGTAATCCGATCGCAGTTACACAATGCAAGAAACATGATACTAAAGCCATCTGGTGGAAAAATAATGGAATTGTTATGTATGGTGTAGCAAACCTTCTTTTATTTTTGTAATTGATGAGGATTCTTTGGTATCTGTTGAAAAATTTCCAATATTTTAAACAACGCAAAATCAAATAATTTGACATAAAAGCAATGTGAGTGATTTTAAAATAATTTTTCTCGGTAATGTCAAAAAGCAAAAAAATTCCAATTTAAATGTCAGATTAAAAGGACCGAACAAATAAACGGATTATAGTTTTTTTCCTTTTTTTTTTTTTTTTTTTTTTGTATTCCATGCCAACGAGTCGCGCAAATTCGTGTAACAACCACAGCAACACCAATAAAAACAACTACAGCAACAATAAAGAATGCTGCTAATAAAACAATGAAGAAAATTTGTGTCAATACACGATAAACAAACGAATGGCATGAGAATCAAGCCATAAAAAATATAATCATTTCCATTTAATCCCCCCAAATTCATTTTTGTCTTCTGTGATTTTCTGTCGATTGCATTTGTAGTTGTGCCACTACAACAGCACTGCGGGAGCAAGGATATGCATATCAATAGTTGTGATTGGATCCATATATTGAACAACGTACTCGTATTTGCATATACTCGTAAAATTGCCCACGGAAACAGCAACGGAATTGATGCCTTGGAGGGCCTCTTGTTTCCAACAAAATGAAGTCTCAAATTAGAACGGTGTACGGAAAAGAGAATTTTGTAAAAAGTTTTAACTATCAGAGTACAGAAACGGTTGAAAGTAAGCGCGTTTTTAATAGCGTCATATCTCTTATATTTAGGTTATCACATCATGGGAATTCATGGTATTGTTTTGAAAATATTTCAATTCCAAAACAAAGAAAGTAGAAGGCAACAGATAAGGAAATGCTTTATAATAGGAAATGCTTGTAGTTCTACCAAAGCAAATTTTTTGTCAATATTAATTAAGTTTTGACCCGAAAGAATAAAGAAATATATCGCTTAATACGTCGATAACATCGTAGTATCCAGAATAAATCCTTTAAATCTTATAGTCAAACATGTTTCATGGTTTTTCCCTTCTGTACATCTACGGCCTGCTTGGCTGGAGGGTGCAATAACTGCAGTATAACTTTGCGAAACATTTTAAAATTTCGAGCTTTCCAAAACAGTCCATATTGAATAAACCCTTCCTGCTACCTCCCACAGAGATTGGTCGATTTAACGTTTTTCCCCATGTAGTTCTTAATTAGCAGGCTGCTGTAACCCAATTGTTCTCCACCTTGATAAAAATTTGAAAAAATTCAGCGAAGTCCCTACGGGGTTTCCCACACAAACAGTACTGCCAGAACTAGACAAGGAAAATAACTGAAACTTTGACAAAAAACCTTAAATAAGCTAAAAAAAAAAAATGCAAAAAAAGTTAAAACTGTAAAATCTGTATTCATATTTGAACTTCTCGATGAATAAGATACGTGTTTAAAATTCTTTTCAATTCAGGAATTCAAAATAATTATGAAAAAATTTAATCTTTATCCAGTTAACATCATTTCTCTTAATAAAATGAGATTCAATTATTTTAGGATACAATTTTAAGCCTCATTCTTAAAGTATCTACCGAATGACTTCTTTGTAATGGATAATTTACTTGTATTTATACAGAGTGTTCGTCGGGAATGTATACTACTTTATTTGTTTATAATTCTTGAATGAAAAATGAAAGAGAATGGATCTTATATTGATAAATGTTTTATTTAATGTCGGCAATTATGTATGGAATACAATATCAGATAAATGTCCGCTTCTGTTAGCCTCAGAAATGCGAGCCCTTTCGAGCACATTTTTCATTACATTCTCCCACATTTCACGTGGTATTTCATTAATTTCATCACGAACATTTTGTTTGAGTTGCTCAGGCGTTTCTGGTTTGTTTGCATAAACTTTGCTTTTCAGATATTCCCACAAAAAGAAGTCCGGAGCAGTCAAATCAGGCGACCGTGGAGGCCAATCAATATCACCATTTCTTGAAATAACTTGTTGTGAAAAGAGGTCTCCCAGTAATTCCATTGTAATCCTAGCTGTATACGATATGGCACCTTCTTGTTGATATCACATGTTAATCAAGCCCAAAGCAAAAAAATTTCCCATTGACCGGTAACTGCCGTTTTCAGTTTCAAAGAAGTAAGGTCCGGTCCAATGATTCCTCCTGACTAAATTGCGCACCAGACTGTCACTTTTAATGGATGCAAAGGTGACTGATGAATAATTTGAGGGTTTCCCATTGCCCAGAATCGACTATTCTGTTTATTCACATACTCATTCAAATGAAAACGTCACTCATTATGATTTTTTTCATAGAAATCGGGGTTGTCATGGGCGAGCTGTAACATCCTATTGGCATATGTACGGCGGCGTAAATGGTCTTGTGGAAGAAGCTCTAGTGTCAACTGAATCTTAAGTGAAAACAAATGCAAATCCTTGTTCAAAACTGTGGCAAAAGTTGTTCGTTGACCACCAAGCTCCTGAACACGACATCGAATTGAGGTTGATGGATTGTTATGAACACTTTCTTGAGCAACAGTGATATTTTCAGCCGATCTTGTGGTCCATGCTTAGCCCTATCAGTTAAATAGTGCATCTTGTTGGCATGTTGTTTCTCCCAAAAATTTGATAAAATGTTTTACCGATTAAAACACGTTGGTTTATCGAATATTTTCTCATAATAAATGTGCAACGTCTCTAATTCACGACTGCCAAATATGAAGTGTCAAGACTAATGTTTACCAAAATGGCGGCAAAACAAAGTAGTATATCTTCCCGACGGACACCCTGTATATTTAAAAATTCGATTGTAACATATGTGCAATAAATTTATTTTTAAAGTCATAAAAATAACAAAAATTATGTTGAATATTTTCGAACACTCATTAAATTAGAATAGACAGCAACATCGCGTGGCATGAAAAGTGCATAATTAATGCCAACATCCTTAACGGAAACTTGGCTAAACTAATAAATAAATCGACATTTGAAAGCGTTATTCGACTGACCTGTCCACGTTTCCCATGATAAGTTGAATTCTTTAAGGTGTTTTTTTTATACAAAAAATATGAATTTTAAGTAGTTCTGCTCAAGGACATTCCTTTATTTTCTTTTTGTTAAAATTTGCTGAAAATTATTGCACTTTTCTACGATCCTATCACTTTTTATGATTCTGACTACTTAATAAGCATATAAACTGTCAAGCAATATAAATATTTTACTGAACATAGGAAATAAAAAACTTTCTTTTTTTTAATTTATATACGATTTGGATTTCAAATTGTGTCAAATTGTGTCTGATTACCAATAGATGGTGCCAGCTGTAAGTGCTAGCCGATTCTGCCATAACCTAAACGTCATGAGACAAGCTTAGGCATAGGGTAAACATACATACCGCCTCGACACAATACTGATTTTGATTTGACGTCATATTCTTTTGGTTGTGTGAGTATGTATGATTTCGTGCCAAATAATCGCCATATGTGGGAAGTATTGATTTTTTTCTTTCAATCGAAGAAAACGGCGTCTGAAGCCCATCGAGAGCTTCAAAACGTTTAAGGAGATGCTGCTTTAATTGAAACAATTTGTCGAGATTAGTTCTGTCGCTTTAAAGATTATGATTTTGATGTTGACAACGGTTCGCGTGGAGGAAGACAAAAACCTTCGAAGAATTGACGGCATTGCTTGATGGGGATCCATGTCAAACGCAGGTAGAGCTTGCTTCAGTATTATGAGTTACCCGCCAAGCCATTTCCTAGCGATTACATGCGTTGGGAATTATTCAAAAACAAGGAACTTGTCTTCCTTATTACTTGAATCCAAAGAACGCTGAGTGTCTTTTTTTTCCTGTGAGCAACTGTTTCAGCGACAAAAACGGAAGAGATTTCTTCATAGTATTGTAACGAATAATGAAAAATGGATTATTTACAGCAATCCAAAGAAAAGGAAGACATGGGGCAGCCCGGTCATGCTTTTACGTCGTTGCCTCGGCCGAATATTCACGCTGCAAAGGTTATGCTCTGTATTTGGTGGGACCAGGTCGGTGTTATTTATTACGGGTTGTTGAAACCATGCAAAACCATCACTGAGGATCAGTATCGACTGCAATTAATGCGATTGAGTCGAGCTCTGTACGAGAAACTCCTACAATACACGGAGAGCCACTAAAAAGTGATTTTTCAGCATAACAACGTGGCCGAGCCCGTTAAAACCTACCAGGAAACGTTGAAATCTACCATATTCTACAGATATTGTGCCGGCTGACCAGCAGTTCCATCATTCATACGACGACATCAAAGAATTCCTAGACTCGTGGATAGCCTCACAAGATGAACAGTTTTTGCGTGACGGAATTAGAGATTTGCCAGAAAGATGGGAAAAAGTAGTAGTTGGCAAATGATTTCAATGAATAATTTGTAAATATGTTTTCATAATAAAGTTGGATTTTTGTAAAAAAAAAAACAGCGTGAACTTAGTTGCACACCTAATAATATCAATTTAATGTTTGATTTTGCACAAAATATTGAAAAAATAGGATAAGATGTTACAGTTAAGTTGATTTTCGTAATAATGTTAATCAATAATAATTTTTAATTTAAATTTCATTACTAAATGTGTCAACTTTTAATTTATTTCTGCTAATAGGGGAAGACCAGATGCAACAGAATTACATGAAACCTGACTATTGTATATGTAATGTACACGAAGAGATACAATTTTCTATACATTCTAAGGTATCATAGAACTTGAGTAGAGGTAGGACTGCGGGAGCCTTTGCGATGCTAGCAACAGTCGGGTGGGGGGTTCGTGTCCTTCTCCAGCCAAGCCATTTTTCCATTACAAAAAAATTATTATTATAGACTCCCTATTTTTTTAATTATAATTTGCTTAAGATGTGCAGTATTCAAAAATCCTTGGTGTAAACTATTAGATACTCATTCATCTTCAGCTTTCATAGAAAATACTCTCTCAGATGTCCTTGAGAGATATTGCCTCAAAACCCTCGCCTTCCATTATCCTTATGGCATAATTGGTCTTTTATAAGGATCCCATCACTAGACCTCACTCTTTACCTTAGGCTCTCATTCCTTTAGCATAAGAAAACATCCGGAAATTTCTTAGCAATTCATATTTAACAATTTATTCAATTAACGAGAAAAAACGGAAAAATAATATAATACAATATGAACATTAATATATTAAGCAAATGTGAAAAATTTGTTCTATAGAACCTTAAAAAAATTTCGTTCATTCAAACAAAAGTTTTACATACTTTTCATAGTAATCTTGTATCTTGCGTTTAAGACAAATGTATCTTTTTTTTTCTTTTATTTTTCTTTTTTTTTTTTATACCTGCTCTTAATGGGTTATTATATTTTAGAAATGGATATGTAAGAAATGGCAAAAATTAAATTCATCTAAACAAAACCAAATCATCAAAACACTCCAAGAGAATAATCCCAGAGAAATAAATACAGAGCATTGGGATTATCACAACAACAGTTACATTATGTGGGCTCCAATTAAAAGAAGAGAATATTCAGAGAGCGCTATTGAAATGATAATGTGGATAGAAGAGTTCCAATCTACACTTTGTAACAAAGAGTAATCAACGTAAAATGGCAAAAATGTGATAACTTTCTGATTTGTTCTCTTTTATTAATTTGCGTCCACAGAGAATATCAATGCAAGAGTGCTAGTTTACTTCCAACTACATATGTTCACTTTGGTTTGATCGAACTTACCACCATACTCCACTCATGTTGAAGGCCTTCCGCACGATCTGGATACTGGTCGCTGCTAAAGAAGAGTAGTTAGAAATAATCAAATTCTTGCAACCATTTCATTTGTGTTCATGATTTTAGTATCATGCAACAAATGCAATGTATCTGTGATATATTTAGTTGTGATTTAGTTTAGCATGTTATGTTTTGATGCAGAGATGTAATTAGGCAAGTTTAGATAAAGTTATATATAGTTGTAAGATTTTAATTCATAATTTTATAGGGAATAATTTACTTGTTTTTTTAGAAATAGTTTAGATTATTATTTAATAGATTTTACAAATAAACAATTTTGTTAGACAAGAAACATTTTAGGTAGATTTTAAATTATTGAACTTGTTTTCTCTTTCTTTCTCTTTTATTTTTTTTTTTTTATAGACATAACATGATAAATGTAATCTTGTTTGGGCTCAGCAGAAACAAATACTTGCGAACTTCAATTATATTTGGAATTGGGAAACGTTAGTTAATTCCATTTTTTTGACCATATTATCACTTCTCATCCAATGTAATCGTTGGTATAGTGTTGTTTGTCGTCAGAATCACTTTCCGGCGCTGACAGTTTCGACAATTCTGCTATCCTAGTCGGGAGATCAATGTATCAGCCTGAATGTCGGGAACTTATTGATGATTTGCAACTTCAGTTTAGCAATCAGTTGAGAAAATCATGAAATTAGCCACCAGATGTAGCGTGGGCTGAATAAAGTACGTTTTTTAACAATTCCCGTCTCTGAGTCTCGATAGAAATATTTCTGTGTTCCGGGAGGCAACTTTGGAATTACTGTATGTAATTGCAGCCTTCTATATTCCTTCTCCAATGGACATTTCCGTCCAATCCTTCACGGGACCACCAGAATTCGGATGATGTGACATAAATTGCTTGAAGAATGTTAGGAACCTTAACACGCGGGTTCAAATGATTGCGGATGGTTCAGAAATTTAACACTTTAAATAAGTGCAATTTCAATCTGTTCACTTCAAAGGTTCTCGAGCAAAGGGAACAATCTGAAGTTAGTTGTACAACATTTTAGGTTTTGTTGCAGCTAGGCTGAAACATCTGACTTCAAAATGTCAATCTTGCCATAATGCAGGCATTGCCAGTATGTGGCAAAGAGGACTAAACCAGGTTGTACAATAAATCGTGCGACAGAATTTTTTAAATTTCTTTCACCTGCACTATTCTCAATATTTGTGAACTTTAATGTAACTTTAAAGCAAACGGAATGTAATTCATTTAGTTTAAGATATTTTACATGATCTTAGTAAAATATGTAAAATATCCAAGACTTCAACCATGTATAAGAGATATACAGCTCTCATTGAGATCCACTAGAACAGTTACCAAATCCATATATCTCGGTGATCAGCTGGATCTAATATCATATGATCATATGAAAACAAAGTGGAATTAAAAGCGAAAGAGGAAAGTGAACTAAAATTATGATTGTCAACAAACAAAAAAAAAAAATGTGAAGTAAAGTGAAAAGATTAATTTGTGATGTCGTGAAAAAAAAAAATCGTCCATTACAAACCGGATAATTTAAAGAGACATTCGATTTTAAATTAGATGGAAACAGGACGCCTAGGTTCTGACGTCTTTCCCATGAAATGTGCCTGCGACTTTGCCATCCATATCCTCTAAAACGTGGTAATGATTTCCCAGTTTTTCCCGTACTCGTGATTTGACGAAAACTGGTGAGAGCTTTGCATTAAACCCTTTTTCCAAACTACTTTGGGCAAAATTTCTTCTGAACACTATTTGTCCCACAGCAAATGATTGTGGTCGAGCCCGAAGGTTGTATCGCTGCTGATTTTTCTCGAAAGCTTCCCTAATGTATTTGCGTAAGTCGTGTCTAATTAATTGAAGGTGGTCATCGTTGCACAACTTGATTGTCGGTTCGTTCAAACATTTTAATTTTCTCATTAATTCGTAGGATGAAGCGTGTGTCACCATATCAAAGCCAAAAAGCGCATGGTAAGGAGAACAATTTATGGACTGGTGGAATGAGTTCCTAAGGGCGCAGCTGATGGCTGTCAAGTTCTGATCCCATTGACTGTGGTCTTTCTTTAAATATGCCCTTATCCCCGCTATCAAAGATCTGTTAACCCTCTCGGATGCATTTGACTGTGGTGAGTACAAGGCAGTATATATATGTTTTATACCATATGTTGTCAGAAAGGCATTTAGTTCGTTTGCACGAAATTGGCTGCCGTTGTCGCTCACTATAGTCTCGGAGACACCATAAACATGAAATATCTGTCCGCAAAGAAAGTCTTGAATGGCTGTAGAAGTAAACTTCCGTAGTGGACATAGCCAATGAAATTTTGTCAAATGATCTAGGACAATCAATACTCCAATATGTCCAGATTTGCTTCTTGGGTAAGGACCTAGAATATCAACAAAAAGACGCTGTAACGGTCTGACGGATTCACTTAAATTTCCCATAGGTGGCTTCATTACCATGTTTGGAGCCTTTGTGGTCTTACAGACCTCGCAATTTCGAACATATTCTCTCACATCCCGAACCATACCAGGCCAGAAAAATGTTCTTCTTAAAAGCTCTAAAGTTTTTGCCACGCCTCCATGAGCAGTTATAGGAGTATCATGAGCTTTTGCAATAGTTTCCCTCTGTATTCTACGTGGTATCCAAAGCTTCCAACTTAATTTCTCCTGAGTGTCGTCTCCTGAATAATGTTCTGTCCGATAATAGACGTATTTATCGACAACTCTTAAATCAGGGTATCTAACTTCATCATTTTGCACTCTGCTCCTAAGATCATGGTATTCCTGATCGTCAAAACATGGTGAACCCAAATCGATCATCAGTTCATTAAAATCTAATATGGCAATTTCGTCAGTTGGTATTCTCGACAGATCATCAGGAACTACATGTTCTTTCCCCTTCCTATGACTCATACTAAATTTGTATGGCTGTAGTTTAAACACCCACCTAGCCAACCTACCACTTAAATCAGGTTGCTTCATAAGCCATAAAAGACTAGAGTGGTCAGTGACTACTTCAAATTCCTGAAGCTCTAGATAGCATCGGAATTTCTTTATAGCTTCAATAGCAGCCAAACACTCTCGCTCCGTAACAGAATAATTACGTTGAGCTGTATTTAATTTTTTGCTCATGTAAGCGATTGGTTTTTCATGGCCATCTTCATCCATTTGAACAAGAACAGCGCCAATACCAAAGTCGCTTGCATCGCAGTGAAGGTAAAACTTTTTAGAAAAGTCTGGATTTGTTAAAACTGGAGCAGAAGTCAGTAATATTTTGACTCTTTCGAAACTCTTTTGTGCTTCATCCGTCCATAAGAATTTTCTTTTGGTAGAAAGGACTTCAGTAATTGGAAATGTTTCTGTAGAAAAATTTTGAATGAAACGTCTGTACCAACCAGCCAGACCAAGAAATCCACGAACTTGTTTCAAGTTCTTAGGTACAGGCCAATTAGTAATTGCTGTGATCTTTTCAGGATCTGTAGTTATACCCCCATTTCCTATGACATACCCCAAGTAATTAACACGTGTAACGCAAAATTTGCTCTTCGAGATATTTAAGGTCAAATTAGCTTTTCGGAATTGTGCAGAAATGCGAATCAAAATTTCTATGTGCGTATTGAAGTCTTCGGATACTATGACGAGATCATCCAAATATCCAAATACGGAATGACGAAGATCTGGAGGTATTATCTCATCCATAAGTCGGCACATAGTCTGAGGAGCATTGCACAATCCGAATGGCATAACCACAAATTGGTACAGTGGTCTACCAGGTACTGTGAACGCTGTAAGGTGTTTGGACTTTTCATCAAGACTAATTTGCCAAAATGCGTCTTTTAAATCCAATTTCGATATTATGTTCGCCTTCGGTAGCCTGGCAAATATCCCTTCTATATTTGGAAGCGGATATGCATCCTTTAGAGTCACGGAATTTAATTTGCGGGCATCCAAGCAAAGCCGCACTTTACCTGGTTTCACTACCAGTCTCATTGGTGAGCTCCAAGCAGAAGAGGAAGGCTCTATGACTCCTAATTCTAACATCCTGTCAACTTCAGAGTACATTAATTTTTCAACAGCGGGTGAAACTGGATAATATCGCTGCTTTACAGCAGGTGCATCACCAACATCAATGCTATGCCTGATGAGTGAAGTCCTACCTAAACCTTGAATTTGAAAATTTGGAAAAAGTTCTATTACCGATTCTAATTGCCTCTTTTCCTGCGATGATAACTTATAATAATAATCATCTGACATCTCTTTGGCAACACTTTTATCAATGGATGATAAATCTGATGACAGTTTGTCAATATTGGAAGACGCTAGCATATCGACAGATCCAACAATACCAGGAATCAGATTAAATAACTTCCAGAAGTCAATTCCCAGTATAAGGTTCTGAGAAATGGTTGGGATTATAAACAATCGTAGGCATTTAGTTTGATCCTTGAATTCAACATCTACATCAATCCATCCTAAAACCTTTTGACGATTACCGTCAGCGGTCTTTACATACGATTTTCCATAGAAAAAATTAGAAAATTTGGAAAAATCATGTTTTGCCAATTCTCCACCAATGCAACTTACATTGGCTCCAGTATCTAGCAATCCGTATTCTTGAAAAGTTAAAAATGATATTTTTGCATAATACCGCAGATCACATGGATTCGAGATTATTGTAGAAATTAGTATCTTTCTACACATTTTCCGTAATTTGAAATATTTTCTTAAACGAATTGTTGATCTTTTAGGTATTTTAGCCACAGAAATCGAAGAAGCGTTAAAAATTTCATTTCTTCTTCGAGTGTATAACTCCCAGCGCTTGTGATAAGGTAATTTAGGGTAAATTATACGTGACACATCAACGTCACTAAAAATTCTACAAGATTCAGGCCTTCCAAGGATAGCTATAGGTTTCTTTTCGTTCTTTGTCGATTTTAAATTAGTGTCATGTCCAGGTTTATTATCATATTCATGTGAAGTTTTTGTTTTTGAATTATATTTTAAAATTGTTTCTTCCTTAGGGCCAACATTTAGACATTGTCCCTCTGTAGACCCGTGGGTTTCACGTTTTTTGAGGCTGTTTGTCTCCGAGCGATACATCTGACGCATTGTGGTTTATAAACATTTTCTTCGCCACAGCCGTAACAGAAAATAGTTTTATCTTCAAGGCAATCTTGCCAGTGATGGCCAACGTTTTTGCAATTCCAACATTTGGATTGCAAATCTCCTTTATGAAAAGCATCTACTAATTGTTCTTTACCAGAATCTGTAAATTCTTCATTTACAACATCGACTTGAGCGACATTCTTACGAGGTAACAAATTGGAATTCGGATTACGCATACCTATGGTTTTACGTACATACTCCTCGTTGTGGAAATTTTCGCGCATCTGCACAAGTTTCCGAAGATGTTGTAGCGAGTGTATGGGAACATACAACAAGTCTTGCCGTACATCGGGACGAAGATTTCTTGCCAATATTTCCACTAATTCTGCATCAGCAAGTGGTGTGGGTAATCTGTCTGTAATCGCTAAGACTGAATCAAAATATTGATCAAAAGTTTCATTTGTTTTCTGTTTTCTGTTACGCAGCTCTTCTCTAATATCGAAAGAAGATTTAAACTCTTTATATTGGCAACGAATCGCGGCACAAAAATTGTCCCAGTTTATAGAGGGAACCTGCTTGTGATACCTCCAAAACCAACGGAGAGCATTTCCGGTCAAGAGCAATTGCATATTCCTGCATATAACAGAAAAATCACCATTGAACGTGTCCTTTGTCAGCGATGTGACACGATATAGAAACTCCTCAACATTTAAACCTGCAGACGAACCATCAAATTTCAGGTTCCAATGCTGAATAATAGACGTTATTTTGTCGATTGGCATATTGCTTGTGTTGGAATAGTGATAGCTATTCGGTGATATATTAGGCATATGGACATTGTTACTACCTACATTTGGTCGAGGAATGTGAAAATTAGCATTATTACCCGTGCATGTCATAGGAAATCCTTGGTTTGCATTACTAACCCCAGAGGATGGCATTATATTGAATGTTTGAAAAAATCTTGTCAAATTTTCTTGCACAATTCTATTCATTTCATTGTAATCAATAATGCTACCTGTAGCATGATTAGTCGCACTTTGATTTGATGAAATAGCAATATTGTCTTGATTAGAAACATTAGTATTTCGAATAGGAGTTTGTGGGGGATTTTCCTGAATACCTGTGCTAATATCTAATAGAGGATTCTGTGAATCCTGACAAACATTTCTTACCGCACTCCTAGTGTTGTGATGTTTAGACATTGCGCCCCTTCCTTTAGTTTTTGGAGGAGGTTTACTCACTGGAACTGATTTCGGAAGAATGATCAACTTTCTCAGTTCGCACAACTGACAAGCTCGTTTGCAAATAGGACATTCTGAAGAAGAAGATAAATAAGTTTCAATACAATTTCTATGAAATGCATGAGAACACTCATTGATGATCAGACAGTCTTGTCCTTCAATCATAGTGTCGTTGCAAATATGACAAACGGAAGGTTCAATAGAGATCGGTTGTAATGATGCCGGTGGCGGCAATGAATGAGATGGAGTTCTGTCCATTATAAAATCTAAGACAACCAAATTAGTTCAAAATTCAAAAAATGTTCAATAACGAATTTTCGGAAGTATTGTATTAATATAATACGAAACAAAATTCTCAAAAGAAAATGAATCAGTGATATGGTAATTAATATAACAAATGCAAATATGATTATCAGGAATGTATGATCATATGTAAAAAAAAAAAAATTCTCAAATGCGTTTCGATTTTATTACAAATATAATGATGTTTTCTTACCAGGTAATGAGAACCAAGAATGGAGTGGTATAAGGCTGTTTACGATGAATGAGTGAATGAAAAATATTGGGTTATGAAGTTCTATATATCCTTTAATAATCCCTTCAAATAGGACACACCAGCTAAGAGGTAAGTATCTCAAATCATCCCTTCTATTAAGAGATGGTCATTAAAAGCTGTTATATGCTAAATAATGAAATCCTGTTCTCCCAATAGGTGCTGATTTCTAAGCCACACATCTATCAAAATCAAAAAGATACACAAAACTGAAAGGAAGCCATATCTAACCAGATTATGATCACCACAATGATGAAAATGAAGACAAATATTCAACGGTTAGCTAAATTCGAAGTAAACTCCAAATTACTAAAGATCCAGAAAAATTTTGTCAACTACTCAAACAAATGAATGTCAAAATCAAGAAAATACAACTATAATAAAAATGAAATTTAAAAATTTCGGAACAAAAAAGAAAATAAAATTGATTAAATAAATGATAAGAAAAGAGCCGAAAAACCCCAAGGT
>JAHXMU010024140.1:0-11540 GCA_019455685.1 Philornis downsi | reverse complement strand
TTTTTTTAAAAACATGGGTCCGTCGAATATGGGCAACCCTGTATAAATATGATATGATATGGAAATGAAAATTGGCGTATATCTTACACAGCTTGATATGATGTATAAAATTCAATTTTTTCTTCCAACCCCTAGTCCTGTAGTCTACATTAGAGTTACATTTTTCGTCATTGTATTGACTTCCACTGATATAACATGAGACAAATTGATTAAACACACCTTATTTAACTTCTGTACAAATGACCGTTTTAACCCACAGCTTCATATCTTCTCGACAGTTGTATAGAATTCAATCAAATTCAAGTTCGCGCCAGGCGTCTGAAGAAGTTTTGAGAATAAAAGTGGAGTACATTACCAGACACATTCGAATACATCCCATACAAATTGACTGACTTGTCGAAATTCAGTTTTTCTCCTGCAAACACAAACTTGTAAATTGAAATTTCTTAGACTGATGTCGATTGAATTATATTAAAATTCTTGTAATGCCGGATGAGCATGCTCTTGCTTACTAATTTGTCCCACAATTTGCTTAGTTCATTGCTCCTGAAATCACGTAGCGGTGATATTCTTAGATATTATTGCCACTCGTTTCATACAGTTAATAAAATGTAAATAGCATGGACTTGAACCAAAATGGCTTCAAACTCTTATCAATCAAGAAAAATCAGCCTAAATCCACTAATCAACTTTTTATCTTTTGGAGCCCAGAACAAATCAGTTTCTCTGTGCTATTATCATATACGATGTCAGTTCATGTGGATGAAATTTCTCTACCAGTTTAAATCTATTTTTTTTTTTTTTAGCAAAAAAAGAAGAAACAATTCGTCCAAACTATGAAAGTCCCCATTTGAATGTCTCATGAAAACAAACCTTGTTACGTAGGACCTCAATACAATATTTTCGAGTTAGATTACCTGCTGATAGAAAAATCTCTGCTTACATATCGATTTACACTTTTACGGACTTACTACATTCGCCTAGTGTAATCAGTATATAAAAAAATCATTTTCTTCACAGAGTAATCTAATTGTTGCTCATAATGTGATACTATTGAAAATTGTTTCGGTTCCACGATGTAGATGGCGGCATGTATAGCCGCAAATATACATATATATATATCTTTATGGAATTATCATAGAAGGAAATAAGAAATAATATGGATACTGTAACTCCTTCAATGTTCCACAAGATGAAATATTCAACTAGCAGGCTCAAGCAGATTTTTCTTGTTTGGTGGAACTCAACGGCAATTTGGTTCAAGTCCACGCTATTTACCTCTTACTATGTATATATAAAGCCAATGACAACATGCTCTAGGACTACACCACAGCATGATTTCAGGCGTAGCACAAATCGTTGCATCAAACACTAAAGACATTTAGTTTGCTCGAACCTACGGAGAGTAGCTTATGTGAACGAGTAGGCATCTTTATATATTTTTCCTCTCTATAAAAATTGTTTGGTAAAACTCAACGACAATTTGGTTCAAGTCCACGCTATTTACCTCTTACTGTGTATATATAAAGCCAGTGACAACATATTCTAGAATTACACCACAGCATGATTTCAGGCGTAGCACAAATCGTTGCATCAAACATTAAAAACATTTAGTTTGCTCGAACCTACGGAGAGTAGCTTATGAGAGCGAGTAGGAATCTTTATATATTTTCCCCTCTATAAAAATTGTACGCATTTTGCGTATAAAGCTTTTTAGTATCTCTAAACAATTACATTATTTTATCTCCAGCCATTCAAAACAAAATCCATCAACAATTATTCAAGTTTTGCAATAGAAAAGCATAAAATTTCACGTTTTATGAATAAATTAGTTAATAAAACTAAACAAAAAAGTATCATATTTTGAGATAACTCGAAAATAGTCATTATTATCTGGATGAAAAATAAAACTGTAGAAATAATCGTTATTGTTTGATTGAAGAGTAAAACTAAAAAGTAACCATTATATTTTTAGCAGAAAAATAAAGATTGAAAATAAGTTTTATATTTTGATGAAAAATAAATCCCAAGAAAGAAAGTTTTATTTTCAAAACTTATAACATAATCATTAAAGTTTAGCATTTAAAATAAAACTTGTAATCTGTACAGTCCCTGAATACAAACAACACGAAATGGATGAATGTCGTGTAAGTCATGGCGTTAAATAATTGTACTGAAGTAGGCCTTTATTACAAAATTAACCCGAGCGTAACATAAATTTCAAATTGCAATGCTATTCAAGCGTACTATAATTTGTAATACGATAACAGTGTGTGGACTTCCGCCGAATGCGGTTTGACGAACGACAAACTTTTATCCAAAATGTATTTTTATTGTTATATTATATTTATTGTTATATTATATATTGTTATAAAATATGCAATCATATTAAGGATAACTTAAGGTTCCACTTTATGGTGTGCCTGGAAAAATCTGTTAAAAGTAGAAGAATTAGAACCATGATAGCAGAGAATAAGAGTATTACGAACCACAAATATGTGCGACATCTGTCAATAGAATTAAATCTAAAGCCATATAAAGTGCTGCCATCTTTTGTTGGAAGCTTTTGCACCCTTTGTGACATCTATCGGTCAAATTATATCCTATAGAGGGTGTGATAGTGCCATTTTGTAATGAAATTTTATCAAAAGATAGCGCTGGTTAGTAAAGATCTTAATAATATGCCATATATGTATTTAAAAATAAACTTTCATAAATTTATTAGTCATAAATAATTCTTGTATTAACTAAAAAAATTAGTACTTGCATTGTATAACAGTTTGTTGGTTCAAAACTGCGTCAAAACGGGGTTTGAATCATAGAGAATAACAACACGGAGAAACACGAGTTTGTCAAATTCTATCAAACAGGAAAAATCTGCTTGCGCTGGCCAGCCGAACATTTTATTTTTTAAAGCTCAGAGCTTGTCGAAATCGCAAAATTATCCGTCTTTAAGCCAGTTACTATGTTATTTTCAATAAAGAACATTTTCACGAGACGGTGTTTGCTCATGAAAAAATTTCTCGGCATTTTATGATTCTCTTGTATTGGTTTCCAACATCCAAAAAAATCCAAAAAAAAAACATCGTAAAAAACACTTAATCGCGAAAATCGTGTCATTCTTCAAGTTGTTAAGGTTTACGTTTTCCTGTTTAGACACTACATTGTTAAAATGTATAAATATTCGATTTCTCAAATTAAGAGAACAGAGGCAGAATGAAATTGGAATTATTTTTTCCTAGTCATATGTGTAGTTTTTTTTTTTTTTTTGTCAGCAATATCCAAAATGTTGTCTATTTTCGGATATTTTGATATATTCATATTCACTCTAAGATTTAAGAAAATGATGCTTTTTTTGCCAAAGGACTTGAATTAATCAGAAAGGGGATTTGGTCATGTCTTAATTTGGCGTTTTTTTTTCTATATCTTAGCTTTTTTCATTATGCTGTAAAATATTCTACTTTGCTCAAATCCATTAGAGGTATCAAGAGTTATGTCTAGTTTTCAAAATATGCACATGGGACATATGCAGAGGTTATAACATACAGTGTGGCTGCCAAATGTTACTACCAAGATGTTACTTAAGGTGTTAAATTAGTTTTTTTCCTTCCAGAACTACACCGAAAGAGAATTTCTTTCTACTCTGTATGGTTTTAACAAAATATAGTACAACTTGGTACATAGCTATATATATATATATACTATAGCGAAAATTTCCAGAAAATCTAAGAAGGAATTAATTGCATTTCTTAAGGTAGCAGCATTCATCAGCCACGCAGTCAATGACATTAATTAATCCTGCTATACTTAATACCTTGAATGAATTCCGGAATTCACTATGTTTTCTTTAATTCAAACTCGACATTGCCTGGACAGTTAATGAAAATATAGCTTGGACACATCATTTGAAAAAACAACCTCGATACCGGTGAAAGATAATGTATTAGTATATTTAAAAATAAATCAAATACAATGGCAATTTTAGCGGTTTTTTTCGGAACGGTGCCTGATAAACAACACATACCGGGTGGCGCAATAGAACGTGCATATTGCATCATCTTTTTTTGCGGGGTAGAAAAGGCGCGGGCGGGGGGCGCCTACATCGTTGGGTTGGCGGGCTCATGGAGTTTTGGTCGCTATGAATCTCTTCGACGGGAAGCGTCGCGTACTTTGCGTGCGCGCGTTTTACGAGAACTCTCCTTCATATACTGCTACTAGGCGACTATATTGTGCTGAATATGGACTACGGCGAATTAGTGAAGCTCCGAGTGCTAATTTAATTAAAATATGGGTAAAGCGTTTTGAAGGGACCGGTTCAACATTTAAACCAGAAGCAAATGGTCGCCCAAGAACATCTAGGACCGAAGACAATGTTGAGAGAGTTATGGAGTCAGTACGAGGAAATCCACAAATGTCGACTCGCAAGAGATCGTCTGTCTTACAATTATCGCGACGAAGTTTGCAACGAATTTTAACATTGGATCTTAAACTGCATCCATATAAGCTGCAATTAACACAAGAATTGAAAGAGTCTGACTTCAAAGCAAGGCTCGCATTTGCTAATGAACTGCTTAATCGATTTTCCAATTGTGACAATATCCTTTTCTCTGACGAGGCTCATTTCCTTATGAATGGGTTCGTAAACCGTCAAAATTGTCGTTACTGGAAGAGTGAAAATCCCAAAATCAAACACCAGGAACCATTGCATAGTCCTAAAGTGACAGTATGGGCAGCAATCTCTGGCAGAGGAATAATTGATCCTTTTTTCTTCGAAAACGCGCGGGGCCAAAACGTCACGGTTAATACGGAACGCTATGTTGAGATGTTGGACGGAGTTTTGGCTCCAGAAATTGAAAGTTCAAGAATAGTGAATTCCAGAACTTGGTTCCAACAAGATAGAGCTACCTGTCACATATCAAATGACTCCATGGCGGTGGTGAAGCAGATGTTCCCTGGCAGACTGATTTCGAAAAAAGATGATATCCCATGGCCCCCACGTAGTCCAGACTTGACGCCTCTTGACTTTTTTTTTTGTGGGGATACCTCAAACACAAAGTCTACAGTAATAATCCAAGAAACATCGTTCAGCTCAAGGAGAATATCTGTGGTGAAATGGCAGCCATTACACCAGTATTAGTGAAGAAAGTTTTCAATAATTTTCGTTTGCGGTTAGAGGAGTGCCGTCGTAGAGAGGGTCACCATTTAGATGATGTTATTTTTAAAAAACAAACTCCATTTATTACTCTACAATGCCTTAGATTTATTTTAACCATTCCTTTTGTATTTATTTTTTAATCTATTTTTTAAATATCCACGTTCTATTGCGCCACCCTGTATTTATTCACAATGTGTGTTTATTTTGAAAAATATATAATAACAAAAATATGTAGGCACAGAACAACACACCGTTTAAATGTTATGGACTGTAAAGTTTAACCAAGGTTTGTTCTTAACCCTACGGTCCATAACCACCTGGACGGACGGAAGTCCATAACCAGGGTACGCTAGTGAAGTTTTTCCGTTTATATTCAAATAAAATAATATATGTATAGGTATATGCACAGATTATTAGAAACGCTTAGTTTTTACATCTCAACTGTATGATACCTATAATGCAGCAAACCCAACAAAGCGTCAATTGATGTGGAAGGATACGACAGTGGCAGAAATATGCACATTCATTGGAATGCTGATAATGGCAGGCGCAAATCATTCCAATGATGAAAATGCAAGGGACTTGTGGACGCAATTGTCTCATCCTCTATTCCGTGCAACAATGGGATTAAACCGCTTCTGGGATCTTATTCGTTTTATACGTTTTGATGACGCGAGAACAAGAAACGAGAGGCAGCGCATAGACAAACCTGCTCCAATACGAGACATTTGGATAATGTTGAACGCCAATCTCGCAAAATATTATGTGCCAACAGAAAATTTAACAATCGACGAACAATTGTATCCATAACGCGGCAGAACAAAATTTACCCACTATATTCCATCGAAGCCTGCGAAATACGGGATAAAGATATGGTGGATATGCGATGCTAAAAATTCATATCCTCTTCATGGCCAAATATATACTGGCAAACAAGACCGTGGTCGCGAAATCGGTGTAGGCGAAAGAGTAGTCAGAGATTTGGTTGGGCCATACCACAATAGCAGACGTAATATCACCATCGATAATTTTTTATGACGCTGCCACTGGCAAAGCAGCTGATATCCGTCAAACTTAGCATTGTTGGAACACTGCGGCGAAACAAAGCCCATATAGGTATGCCAACAGAAATGAAAGACGATAAGAGTTGGACCGTTGGGACAAGCAAATTTGGTTTCCACGAGAAGGTGACTATGGTTTCATGCAAACAGAGGAAAACAAATTCCGTAATATTGTTGTAGACTATGTATGATGATGCAACTGTAGAAGAAAACGGCAAAACAGGAAATCATCAATTTTTATAACAAAACGAAAGGTGGCGTGGATGTTATGGACCAGACACTTCGGGAGTATCCCACACAGAGACACACAAAAAAGTGGCCTTTGTCGTCTTTGTACAATATGCTCGATGTTAGTGCTTTCGCCGCATACACTATCGCCGGAATTATGTATGTCGTAGTCGAAAAGTGACAACTCTCGTAGTCACTGTCGAATTTACATTTTATTGGTATCATGTAACTTTTTCGACGTGAGTGTAGTTTTGTAATAGATTTCTCTCACAAAACAGATCAGCTGATAAATAAACAAAACAAAATACCTGCTGATATGTTGACACAATTTCCATTTAATTTTTCCCGCGTTGTGCAGATTTTTTGCAATAATTCCTAAGCAAACAACTAAAAATGATAAGTTTGGCTATATTCTCATCTTCTGATGAGGATGAAGATGAACGCAGTGTAAGAGAACTTAGAAATTTTAGAAGACAACTGAGAAATCGCTCGAATATATTTTTACTTCCAACTTCCATGTAAGTTAGGTTAATTGTTACTATGAAGCTTTTTATGAAGACTTTTTTAGATTTGTTGCAAATTTTAGATTGAATAAAGATGCTTTACGGTATGTTCTGAGAGAAATATCACCCTTGCTCCAAGATGGCTCCAGGTCAACACAAGTGACCAAAACATTGCGGCTTGCAGTAACGATGAGAATCTTAGCTGAAGGAAGTTATCAAAAAGGAGCTGGAAACGACTTTAATGTTGGGCTAGCCCAACCAACAGTCAGTGGTGTGTTTCATGAATGTATAAATGTCATGTTTACTCAACTTTGTCCAAAGTGGATCTCTTTCATTATGACAGAGGCGGAGAAAAATGAAATCAAGGATCAGTTTTACCAAAAAAATGGTTTCCCGGGCGTTATCGGTTGCGTCGATGGGAGCAACATAAATACTGCAATAGAAAGGGTTTCTATAGTTTAAATGCAATGGTGGTGAGGAAATAAAAAAAAAGGTTATTTAAATATTCAATCAGCCCAAACTTTCATCCAACCATCGATTTCACGCGTAGGAGGTCCAATGCTGTTTAGCTTAGTTTTGATAACGCCCCATTGTTGTTTTAAAGTCGACTTTTCGGTATTTTTATGAAATGCTTTAGCCAAGTCTGGATTTTGTTCCATAAATTGGGCAAGGGTTGCAAATTGTTTTGGTGTTGTAACTTTTAGCCTTATATAAAAACAGACATGTTAGCTGAAATACATGGTAAAAGTTTGAAGCCAAACTTACTTTTTATTATCCATTTTCCGTTTGAATCTTTTGATTATTTTGCTTTATTCCTTTTTTTCTGACCTGTCACCAAGAAAATATATAACGACTGTTTCTGCCAGATTTTGGAGTCGAATACGACATACATAATACCATTATTTGTAATAGATTTTCAACAGGGTCGCGTTTCTGTCGAAAAGTGACTTACGTGATACCATTTTAGTGAAGTGACATAGATTTTGAGTGACTACGACATACATAATTCCGGCGTATATTTTATGATAATAATAGAACTGTTCCATATCAAACAACACGGAGAAAACGCTTTTTGCGTAAACTTGCTGGAGATTTGTGTGCGCCAATAATAGAAGAAAGAGTAACCAATCGTCAAGTAATGCGCCATTTTCCCACCAAGTCAGCAATTGAGAGCTTTTTGGGAAAACCAGTGGAGACGATAACTTATACCGAGCAACCATCTACTTCTACGGCTGCTTCTACTGATGGCAGGAAGCCAATAACAGGATGCTGCTATTTGTGCGCTTCTTTGCCAGACAACAGGAGAAGAAAGACGAGAAAAGTCTGCAACGTTTGCAAGAAACCAGTTTGCGATCAACATACTCAAACAATATCAAAATGTTTTCCACATTTCAACAATGACTCAACATAAGACATCAAATATTAGAAATAAGTTAAAATAAATAAAATATAAATAATTTAACTATAAAACAATTACAGTTCATTTTTTACACATCAATAAACATTTTGAAACAAAATAAAAAAAAAACAAACATTCTTTGAAATACAAGGTAATTTGCACTAAATTACCCCGGTACCCTGGTCATGGACCCCTCTATGCAAAAACATTAAACTCATTTTTCAGTTAATATATTTAACCAAATTTTCTAGTCTCTAAGTTTAGCCGAAATCTCTGATGATCCGGAGTTTCATGTTGATATCTTGAATAATAAAGGAACAGCAGCACTTTAAAGTTCACAACAGTACCCTGGTACCCGGTTATGGAACGTAGGGTTAAATATGACATCATGTGAAGGATAAATTGAGGTTTATTATTTAATTGGATCATAAGTACGTATAACATTACACGTTATCTTATCCAGCAGTCATGGCGAAAGTTAGCAAATTTCACCACGAAAGTAAATAAAATACATGAGAAAATCATGCAATTTACCTTCCATCCATGCGAAATGATTGACAATATTTTCTAAAATTATACCATAGCATGTATACAGGCATGATGTGATATAATTATAGACACCTTTGTCACTGGTTTTGTAAAGGTAATACAACGTAAGTGATGTGGACTTGAAACAAAATGACGTCGATCCCTATCAAATAAGAAAAATATTTTTCCGTCTACAAAGCGAAAATTTTTAGTTAAAAATACTGTGTTTTGGAAATAAGTTATTCCAAAACACGTATTTGTCAAACGAATTGAAATTGAAACTACATTCCGATAAATTTAAGGCGCATTTATATGGAGGCCATTATGAAACTCTATCTACAGGGTGGGCCATATGAGTGTTGGCGATTTAATTCTTCAATTTCTCGGTAACGCGCGGCGCGGGGTGGCGGGGGGATATGTTGTTCGCTGCGCCGCTTTCTGAAAATTTATTTGCCATGGAGCCGTACACGGGAGTGCAGCGTGCATTTTGTGTCCGAGCGTATTACGAAAACAATAAATCAGTGATTACTGCACGACGTTTGTATCGGCATGAACACGGTTTACACGATTTAAGTGAAGTTCCAAGTGCCAATGTGATACGAAAATGGATCAGATTGTTCGAAACAACCGGCTCAACAGTACCAATTACGGTTCGTGGTCGCCCAGTTTCTGCAACATCAGCCGACATTGTGGAGCGAGTTCGTGTTTCAGTTCAGCGAAATCCGCAACAGTCAACACGTAAGAGAAGTCAGTCTTTGGATGTCAAAAGAACAACTTTACGACGAATTTTGAAACGTGATTTGAATTTGAAGGCTTATAAGATTCAGATAGTCCAAGAATTGAAACCCGATGATGCCAATAACCGACTTAACTTTGTCAATTTGATGCTAGAGCGGTTCAACAATTTCAACAACGTGATTTTTAGTGATGAGGCCAATTTTCGCCTTAATGGCCATGTGAACAAGCAAAATTGTCGGTTCTGGTCCGAGACTAATCCCCGACGCTTGCATGAACGTCCACTTCACAGCCCTAAGCTTGTCGTGTGGGCTGGGATAACGTCAACCGGTATTATTGGACCATACTTTTTTGAGGACGAAAGAGAGCATGCGATGACGGTTAGAGCAAACAATTATTGCAACATGATATCAGACTTTTTGGTGCCAGCTTTGCAAGAACTTCAAGGCAATACCTCGAGGATGTGGTTTCAACAGGATGGGGCCACATGTCATACGGCTAGGGTATCCATAGAGCTGCTGAAAAATGTTTTTCCTGGAAAACTCATTTCGAAAAGGGGGATATTGAATGGCCCCCACGTAGCCCCGATCTCTCTCCATGCGATTATTTTCTATGGGGCTACCTCAAATCGGTAGTCTACGAGAATAATCCGACCAATTTAGAGCAGTTGAAGAAGAACATTATTCAGGAAAGTAACAAAATATCGAGAACAACTTTTCAACGAGTTTTCCAAAATTTGCGACTTCGGTTTCAAGAGTGTCAAGCAGCTGAGGGAAGCCATTTGGACAACATTATTTTGTTAAGTCTTAAAAATTCCCATACTTCTACTTTTTAAAAATACAAATATATTTTTTTTATGTTTCGTAGTTTTTCTTAATTGAATATTTGAACCGCCAACACCCTTATGGCCCACCCTGTATAAAGCAGTTTTGAAACCAATATGGTCGTATGGGATCCAACTATGGGGGACTGCATCATGCATAAACTACATTGATAAAATTACTAATCATCCCAATCCATATGCGCGAGACCTGCTTTTATTTGAGGGTTAAAGCGTCTCAAAAGATTGCAAACTCTAGATTTGGATATATGAGTGTTTTTCGAACTAAAAGCTGAGTATTGCAGTGGCAGTACCGACATTAATATCTTTAGTTTAAGATTTGAATACTTATTGTGAATGTCGAAAAGACAGATTCAATAATAAAACTAATATAAAAAAAAATTCCCCCCATAATTATTTTTAGATTTTCTGATTACAATTCTATATTATAAAAAAACGGTCTGACATTTGGTCTATAAGAAGATATCGGATATCGATTTAGCTATAACAGCGCTTTAGTCTTACGACATGTAACAATTTCCAACTAATACCGTGATTACTTATAACGTGAGCACTTAAAAGGTTAAATATTTATAATACTTATAATAAGTAAATTTCTGTTTGTGTTCTTTCGGATAAATAGAACAGTATGATAAAAAGTTGGCAGAATGTCTTATATCTGCTTTATTTTTGAAAATAAGCATAAAATGCCTTTAAAGGATAATTATAATTGTAAAGGATAACAATGTAATTAACATAGTATTATTATTCTACTGTAGTTATCCATTACATTTTGTATGTTATCTTTTTGCAGGATATCCGCTTTTGGAGACAATTTTATAGCAAATAGTAACAACCCCCTTCAAAACAACTCTGCCCTACAATATTGCCACCAGATGTCCAAATAAAGGACAACAGCTTTATCTTTTCATTCAACAGAACCAGCAAAATATTTATCAGAAAAATAAAACGTCTTCCCATAACTCCTGTAAAAATTTAGCGATTTTTCTAAATTCAATTTATTTCCAGCAGCTGCTTGTTGTACAGGGTGGCGCAATAGAACGTGCATATTTAAAAAATAGATTAAAAAATAAATACAAAAGGTATGGTT
>JAHXMU010024137.1:0-11887 GCA_019455685.1 Philornis downsi | reverse complement strand
CAGAAATGGAAAACGTTGGCGCGCCACTTTTAAAAACATTCCATACAAACTGACCGATTTAGCGAAATTTAATTTTACCTATAATTCCTAACTCGTAACCTGAAGTTACCTAAATTCTTGTCAAAGGGTGTCCCAACAAGACGCAAGATTTAAATTTGGCGCCATTCGAAGTGTCATTGTTTGACATTTGAACAATTGTTTCTGTTTGCTAGTAAAAGGTACGAGGTTAGTAAAAATGGAGCGCTACACAAATGAACAACGCATTCAAATTGTGAAATTGTTTTATCAAAATGTTGAAAGTTTTGCGGCTACAGTTCGCAAATTGCGATCAATTTTGGACCACAATAATGCTTCAAAAGAGTCAACTGTAAGGAGATTAATGCATAAATTTGCCAAAACTAAGTCTGTTAGTGATGCAAAGACAACAACGCTCCTCAGACCAGGTATATCGACCGAAAATGTGGCAGTTGTACGTGATGATGTTGCTTAAACTCCATCCACCTCAATTCGACCCCGAGCTCAGCAAATTGGTGTCTCTAAATCCACTATGCAGCGAATTTTGACGAAAGATTTGCATCTTCATCCATACAAAGTTCAATTGACCCAGCTGACCATGGACAGAAGCGAAGGGAGTTCGTTAATTGGGTATTGGAGAGACAACATGAACATGCTGATTTTGCCGATAAAATCATCTTCAGTTACGAAGCCCATTTCCATCTTGATGGTTTTATCAATAGGCAGAATTGAAACCACATGCCCTCCACATTCATTTCTTCAATTCTAGGCACGAAAAAACTGGTTATCATTTCGCAATACCGAATACCATTGACTGTTTGCGCTTGACATGTCTCATTTTCATACAAAAAAAGATCCAATGATTCCTCCAGCCCAAAATCCACACCACACAGTGATACGTTGAGAATGCATTTGCTTCTTGTGAATCACTCGAGGATTATCCTCCCCCAAATGTGACAATTCTGCCTATTGACGAAGCCATCAAGATGGAAATGAGCCTCGTCACTGAAGATGATTTTATCGGCAAAATCAGCATTTTTATGTTGTTTCTCCAATACCCAATTAACGAACTCCCTTCGCTGTCCATGGCCAGCTGGCTTCAGTTCCTGAGTCAATTGAACTTTGTGTGCATGAAGATGCAAATCTTTCGTCAAAATTCGCTTCGTAGTGGATTTGGAGACACCAATTTGCTGAGCTCGGTGTCGAATTGAGGTGGATGGAGTTTGAGCGACATCATCACGTACAGCTGCGACATTTTCGATGGATCGATCTAGTCGAAGGCACGTTGTTGCCTTTACATCAATAACAGACCCAGTTTTGGCAAATTTATCCATTAATCTCTTTACAGTTGACTCTTTTGGGGCATTATTGTGACCCAAAATTGATCGCAATTTGCGAACTGTAGCCGCAAAACTTTCACCATTTTGGTAAAACAGTTTCACAATGAGAATGCGTTGTTCATTCGTGTAGCCCTCCATTTTTACTAACCTCGTACTTTCTACTAGCAAACAATAATAATTGTTCAAATGTCAAACAATGACACTTCGAATGGCGTCAAATTTAAATCTTGCGTTGTTGTTGGGACACGCTTATGCATTCATGTATTAGGCCGGATTCGGCACCAAGTGATTACTATTTGTTGCCATCTGTGATGAGTGATTTTGTTGCAATTGAAATTTGTGAAAAACGACTACCGCAGGTTTTTTGTTTTCAACAGAGACGAGTGTTTCTATGAGAGAGTTTGTGAAAATCGACTGTCCCTGTGTTTTTTTCCACAGGGACGAAGTTTTCTGTAAGAGAGACATAAAGAAATTCAAAATGGCAGCAAGTTATCGAACAAAATGGTGCCTATTTGACCTAAATCAAACCTTTGTAATTATTCAAAATAAAGAGATTAATATTATTCAAAAATTAATAGATTTCTTTTTACACTAAACTTTAAGTGCACAAGTGTTTTAATAATTAGATCACAAAGCGCCAAGTATCGACTCGAATCCTTGTATGCAGTGCACGCCATTAGGCTTAGGAAATGGCATCAGCTGTAGCGATCTGAAAACCCCCAAATGAAATTTCTACCCATAACAATTCTCGAGAGTAAATCTCGCTCTATAAACTCTATAAACCCCTGGCATCCAATCTGCCACTCTTGTGTGTCAGTTTTGAGGTGGTTTATTTTTTAACAGTGGCTTTAATTTTAACTACTGCAATTTTGGCTTCAGCTGATTTGTTTTCTTCTAACTATTGTTGTGTTTTTTTTTGCGTTTCAGTTCGTTCCGTAGCACACTTTTACAATTTACGACAAATCCGTTTTATGTATTTCCATCTAACCAGAGGGGCCGTCCGCGGTGACTAAAACTGACTGACTGAGTGAAGTCGCTGCAGCAGCCGTCAGGATGCATGGCTGGTCGACCACCACAGTTGGTTTCGAGCAAAAAAAGAAAAAAAAACCAAGTTGTGATTTTGGCCGCTGTAGCATCATGCGCATGTGTGGCTGCCAGTGAGCAATTGCTATCGCTCCACTGCATATACGATCACATCGTTGTTAGTGTTATATTTCACACAAATTCACTTTTTTGTTTTTTCTGCTGCCTTCTTCTCAATTTGATGTCTATCCCGCTGGTCACGGATAGACCGTTCGCCAGTCACAACACACCATTGCTCCATTCTGTCTGCCCATTTCGACAGAGATAAACTCCTCCATGTGCGGTTTGTGGTGCTTTTCTGGGATTGTTTAATGGCGCCTTCTGGGATTTATTTGCTTACTTCTTGTAATTCGACTGACTGTTTGCGGCCACAGCAGCGTCCTATTCGGAATCATTATTTTCTTTTCGAGTGCGAGATTTGTCTTATATCAAAATGGCATCACTTTATGGTTTTGAGCGCTGGCAAAATGACCGGCGGTGGTCGTTGGGTTGGCCAACAAATCCAGTTGAGGAAGGTAAGCAAACGGGAGAAAAAATGAAATATTTTTAATTTATTTTCATGTTTTAATTGAATTTTTTTTTGTTTTCTTATGCGCTGGGGAGCTTCTAACGATTTCGTAAAGTAAAAGTGCAATTTGGCATGAAAAAAGCTGTCAAAATTGTAAACATTGTTACACATTGTTCAGTCAGTTGGTGGACGATGGCCTCAGATGATGTGAAAATGGTTGTCATTTTCACAGCGTGAAAAATTTGTTAGATTTGTGATAGCCTTGGTAATGGAAGGATATTGCAGTGGTCATGCGATTGGTGGGGAACGGGGAAGTTTGGTGCAATTGTACAGTTAACTATTTTTATGTAATTTAAGCTTAGCAAGCTGAAAATAGTTTTTAGTTTGTCTATGATATGGAAATGTTTTCATTGGTGCTATAAATTTTTTTCAAAAAAAAAAAAAAGTTTATTAAAAACTGAAAGGGAAAATAATTTATTTCACAAGTGTCGTTCTTTTAATAATCGCCGTTATTCCTTAAGCTATATAAACTATTGTAGCTCGTCGCTTGCCCTGTAGAACATCCAGTAGAACATCTGTATATGATTCGGGGGGCTGCTCTCGTCTAGCTTTGGACTCGTACGGTAGTTTATTTGGTTAAACTTCGTCCCAGTACTGATCCTTAACTATCTCTGGGTGTTCCTGATGCATTTCATTGACGATTAGATAGGAAACTTGCAGATTGCGGTCAATCATCCAATTCATCTATGGCCAGCCAGTGCAAATGATATTCGCATTCTGTTACGAGAAATGTACTCGTACTCACCTCAAAATCGTCATCATCTTTCCCAAATTGATTCATTAACGTTTCGGATATTTTCAGCCTACCCATGTAGAAAAGAAATTCCATAGTAATGAAAATGGGTACGCAAAAATCGAAAGTTTCATATGAGTCCTGCTTCAAATTGGTTCATTGATTTGCCAAAAGACTGCTGACGAGAAACGAATAGACGTCAATAGTAAGCACCTGAGTATAGACCAAAGGAATGCTAATGAAATCGTAGCACGTCAATGTCCCACAACGCCCGCGTAAGTTATTCAACTCGTCTATTATCGTTTTAACAGCAAAATCATCTCGAATGCGCCCTTCTTAGCGAGCTCTCTTAATTATACTCGCCGCCCATATAATGGGCATCCAATGCTTTGGGTACTTTGAAAAGGCGCAGTCCATAGTTTCGATTATTTTCTTCTAGTTTTCCAGTAGCAGACCAGCGTCAACCAAATGCTTGATTTTGGGGGAACGCTTTTTTACACAGGGTGATATCATGGTAAAAACAATGGTCAGATAGAGGCAGACATAGCGCATGACTGTGCGTCGCATTAGGCGCCCCCCGCATATCCTGGCCATGGACATGGGCACTTTCAAAGACCGCAATAGAATCGGGCCAAGGTATAGTACTGTATTGTTCCCACCAGCGGGTCATCACCAAATTGACATAGAAACCTAGGACAAATGATAATGGAATCAGGCTACTATAGGTGGAGCAATAGTAGACAATAGTCTCGAAAGTTCTTTAATAGATCAGTGAAAAAATGGTTGAAAAATCGCAGATAGTTTCGCTTCCTACCGTTGTGAACCTTCATTCAAAATGTAAATGTAGATTAAGTTAGTGCCGTACAGAAATAGGAAAAGCAACAAGTCCGTCCATACCAGCTTATAAATATTGCCTCTTCATCTGAAAGAGATAAAAGAGCGTGATGACATCAACATTTCGTCTCACAAATAGTGACAAACTAACCTTGCTAAAAGTTTTATAAAACAACCAAATCTTTTACAAGTTGCAATTTCCAGGATCCAGTATATCTCTTTACCCACAACGTTGGTCTCTCACATCTCAAACACCATCAAATTTTTTCATTTTCAATAGTTCTTTGCCTGATATCTCGATAAGTGTGACAACTACAGAGATCTTAATCACGTACAAGCATTTACTGTCATCGTCGAGTTAATTAATATCTGTCAGAATTATTTGAAATACAGTTTCAGCATCGTCACACTAAGATCCGTCAAAAGTTAAAAAATGACAAGGAAATGACACATCATAATGCAATCAAACAAAAAAATCCCTTACATCTCATGAATGAGACATGGGAGAGCTTTTCACACTTAGTTACATTAAGCTTACACTCACTGTATTTTTAGACTCACTCAACGGAACCTACAGTTTGACGACGATTCCGAACGCTACAGTTTGAGAAGGGTTTACCAGACTTTGTCGATTACTGTGCTCGTCCGACATATCAAAACGATCGCCGTTGAGATACGAAGCCGATTCCAAAGCTAGTCGACCTAAGAAAGAAGACTCAAAACTGTTGGGAATATTTTTGTTTATTATGATTTTAAGTGAAAAGTAGCAACCTTATAAAACATATACAGGGTGGCGTAATAGAACGTGCATATTGCATCATCATTTTTTGCGGGCTAGAAAAGGCGCGGGCGGGGGGGCGCCTACATCGTTGGGTTGGCGGGCTCATGGAGTTTTAGTCGCTATGAATCACTTCGACGGAAAGCGTCGGGCATTTTGCGTGCGCGCATTTTACGAGAACTCTCGTTCATATATTGCTACTAGGCGACTATATTGTGCTGAATATGGACTACGGCGAATTAATGAAGCTCCGAGTGCTAATTTAATTAAAATATGGGTAAAGCGTTTTGAACATTTAAACCACAAGCAAATAGTCGCCCAAGAACATCTAGGACCGAAGACAATGTTGAGAGAGTTATGGAGTCAGTACGAGGAAATCCACAAATGTCGACTCGCAAGAGATCGTCTGTATTACAATTATCGCGACGAAGTTTACAACGAATTTTAACATTGGATCTTAAACTGCATCCATATAAGCTGCAATTAACACAAGAATTGAAAGAGTCTGACTTCATAGCACGGCTCGCATTTGCTAATGAAATGCTTAATCGATTTTCCAATTTTGACAATATCCTTTTCTCTGACGAGGCTCATTTCCTTATGAATGGGTTCGTAAACCGTCCAAATTGTCTTTACTGGAGCAGTGAAAATCCGAAAATCAAACACCAGAAACCATTACATAGTCGTAAAGTGACAGTATGGGCAGCAATCTCTGGCACAGGAATAATTGGTTCTTTTTTCTTCGAAAATGCGCGAGGCCAAAACGTCACGGTTAATACGGAACGCTATGTTGAGATGTTGGACGGATTTTTGGCTCCAGAAATTGAAAGTTCAAGAATAGTGAATTCCAGAACTTGGTTCCAACACGATGGAGCTACCTGTCACACATCAAATGACTCCATGGCGGTGGTGAAGCAGATGTTCCCTGGCAGACTGATTTCGAAAAGAGGTGATATCCCATGGCCCCCACGTAGTCCAGACTTGACGCCTCTTGACTTTTTTTTGTGGGGATACCTCAAACACAAAGTCTACAGTAATAATCCAAGAAACATCGTTCAGCTCAAGGAGAATATCCGTGGTGAAATGGCAGCCATTATACCAGTATTACTGAAGAAAGTTTTCAATAATTTTCGTTTGCGGTTAGAGGAGTGTCGTCGTAGAGAGGGTCACCATTTAGATGATTTATTTTTAAAAAATAAACTCCATTTATTACTCTACAATGCCTTAGATTTATTTTAACCATACTTTTTGTATTTATTTTTTAATCTATTTTTTAAATATGCACTTCTATTGCGCCACCCTGTATTTTAAATTTCAAGACACCACGTTGTTTAGCATTTTAATTTGAGCCATCAAAAGTAAACGATCTCAGTAAATTTGTGAACATGGAAAAAATTGGCCACCGTTATGTAATTCAATATTTTCATTTGAAAGGTCACGCTAGTCAGATAGGGAGATGTGGGCGGGGATCTGAGTTCCAACAATTACAAATTTCTATTATCAAAGAATTATAAAAAAAAGAAATCACGCGCGGTTTAATTGCCCTTAATAAAGGCAGAAATTTACTAAATTTAGCGAACACATATTCATATAAACCAATAGAGTTAGATATTTGTAAACTCTGCGTCTCTGTACCCTCCCATCCTTTGGGTTTTCGTTGACCGATGCTATTTCGAATAACCCCCACGAATAAATTCCCTTCACCTACGACTTTCAAATTTCGCTTTATTTTTATTGCTATTTCTTTATTAAGTCATTTAATAAAAAAAAAAGGTTCTGAACTGATCAATGGCTAATAACAATTATTACTCACTTAATTGTCACATAAATATATCATTTAAAGGGTGTCCCAACAAGAACGCATGATTTAAATGACTGATGCAGCAATTGAATTGTTTTTCTGGCTGTATGACATGTGGCGCCGTCTTGTTGAAACCACTTGCCCTCCACATTCATTTCTTCAATTCCAGGCACGAAAAAACTGGTTATCATTTCACGATACCGAATACCACTGACTGTTTGCGCTTGACATGCCTTGACATTCATCCAGCCCAAAATCCATACCACACTCGAACCACACTTGAATCACTCGAGGATTTTCCTCACCCTAAATGCAACAATTCTGCCTATTGACGAAGCCATAAAAATGGAAATGGGCCTCGTCACCGAAGATGATTTTATCGGCAAAATCAGCATTTTCATGTTGTCTCTCCAATACCCAATTAACGAACTCCCTTCGCTATCCATGGTCAGCTGGCTTCAGTTCCTGAGACAATTGAACTTTGTATGCATGAAGATGCAAATTTTTCGTCAAAATTCGCTGCATGGTGGATTTTGAGACACCAATTTGCTGAGCTCGGTGTCGCATTGAGGTGGATGGAGTTTGAGCGACATCATCACGTACTGGTGCGACATTTTCGGTGGATCGACCTGGTCGAAGGCGCGTTGTTGTCTTTACGTTACTAACAGACTCAGTTTTGGCAAATTTATCCATTAATCTCTTTACAGTTGACTCTTTTGGAGCATTACTGTGACCCCAAATTGATCGCAATTTGCGAACTGTAGCCGCAAAAGTTTCACCATTTTGGTAAAACAATTTCACAATGAGAATGCGCTGGTCATTCGTGTAGCGCTCCATTTTTACTAACCTCGGACCTTCTGCTAGCAAACAATAACAATTGTTCAAATGTCAAATAATGACACTTCGAATGGCGCCAAATTTAAGTCTTGCGTTCTTATTGGGACACCCTTATACATATATTCTTTTGCAAACTTTTATATTTTTGGTTTGGTTTAAACGTACACTTGGGTGGTCATCCAACGTTGCATGAAGGCCTTTCTGCAATGTCCGATGATGTTTGAGATACTTTATGTTCGATGATTGGATTCTAGTTTAAATTTTGGTTATCATGAATTAAAAAAAAAACCTTTGTAAAGAAATTTGAAATTACAATTCAAAATTGTACTTTCAAATTATATGTGCGTTAAAATCAGTTTGAATTAATATAAGTTCAGATCATGATTTGAAAATTCGAAAAAAAAGTTGTGTTGCAGTTTAGAAACTAGTTAAAGTTTCCAATGAATCATCTTTCCTTCTTTTTATCGTTACTTAAGTATTGGTCTTTGTATGATGTTTACGTCAGGTTTTCCAATACTTCTCATAAAGGGCATTGAAGGTTAATATTTAGCTTGGACTAGTCTGGCTAGTCTGGCTTCAGACATAACTTCTCAATTGGGTGTTGTTATATAAAATTCTCTTGGCAACAGAATTGACACAGCTCTTAGAATAGTGGAATTTGTTGTACAGTATACAACTTAATGTGCGATACCCGAATTTTATCTAGCTTCCAGATTTCGCAACTATAAAGGAAAATTGTCTTGGCTCGGCTACTTTTAAATGCCCCGCGTAACCCAGTGACAACCTACCGACTGGGTCCGCAAGCCCAAGTGGCCGAGAGACTGTACCACACTTCTTATGTTATTGAAATCTGCAGCAATTTTCTTTGATAATATATTTTTCATCAAATTTCTAAAATAGATTTACTGCCCGCTTAGTGATTTCTTTGTAACTAAAACGGAGGCCAGGATGTGTCAGCATATTCATTTTTCCCTATTTTTTTTATTTTATTTGCCTTTAAATTAAGATTTCCAGAACGTACAAGTGGTGATTTAATTTTCGTGTAATAAAAGAAATTTATCGCTGGCTTCTGGCGATTCTTCTTTTCTTCTTTTAATTTATAACCCAGGATAATAGAACCGTTCACTTTAGTTGTCAAAATTGAATGGAAATAAATACGTAGTATTCGTCACGGTTGAAGCCTTTTCGTTTCAGACAATTAACGCGAAGAAGTTTTCACCACCAATCCTGATTACAGTCGTAAATATCGGTTTACATTTACAAGCGTAGCTTAAATCACCTGATTTAAAGCTGTACTGACAGTGTAGTTATCACGTGATATTTCTCACTGCCACTTCAGAGATTAAGAGATAAATTATAGCAAATATAACGGTGGCCAAATTCTTATAAGGTAAGTGATCTCTATATACGCTAATAAGTGTTTGGGCAATGTTTTCAACTCACTTCATTAATAAAAAAAACAGACATTACAGTCGGTGTCTCGGAAATAATTGTTAAATAATATGGCAATTGTAGCAGGTTCTAAAAAATGTTGCTGGAAAGTTATCGAATAAAAGGATGCATATTTGACCTTAATCGGATCGGTTTAGCTATGCTAAATAAGGCGTTTACATTACATTATTACATTTATACATTTTATTGTTTAAAGACTTAAATATACACAATAATTTAATATTTAATTGTAAGAGTGTAGTTAAGGAGCATAACTTTTCTACTTAAACCTAAATTGACGAAGTGATAATAATTTTGAATATGTTATATGAATTTAGGGGAAAAAGTGTTCTATATAAAACCCTTGAATTTTACTTATGGCTAATGAGTCGGGGGGTAAAATACCATATAACTAACAACATAAAGATCGTATATGATCATGTGATGAACATGAACATTTTTCAATAAACTTGTCTGTAAGACACTTTATTCTATCTTTAACTAAAGGTATACTATAACGTGAATGAAGACGTGAAGTGGAAAAATGCCACGGTAGATTGCACATCATTTTTATTTTGACTTATTTGGAGGCGTCTCAAGTGACAATTCGAAATATTATGCCATACTGGCGCACCATAAAACATTATTGCATGAAATATTACTTTAAGTATTATAAGTCTATTTTCAATGCTTAATTTGGATTGTCTATTGATGAAAGGATATAAAACTCTAATGGCGATGTTGATTTTGTTTAGAGTGTAGCTTATGTGTTCATTGTACAAGATTTTCTTGTCATGTATTATGCCTAGATATTTGACTTTTGGCATCCAAGGAACATCCACACCGTTGATCTTAATATTCGAACTCGGCAGAAAACAGTTTTTTCTTTTCCGGGTAAAGTATATAGCTTGTGTTTTTGTTGAATTAACTAATATTTTCCACCTGTTGAAGTAGTTAGTAACAATATCTACTGAATTTTGAAGATTGTTCAGAATATCAGATGAGTATATGTTTGAACTTAGAATAGCGGTGTCGTCAGCGAATATTGATGACTCGCAACCGTTTAAATGTGGGAAGTCATGCGTATATGTATATATTATACAGTACAGGAGGAAGGCAGGAGCCCTGAGGACACCCAGCTGTAACGGTGAAAATATTCGAATGTTCATTCCCTATATGAACGGTAAATAATCTGTCAGTCAGGTAATTTGTTATCAATTTGACTGTAGGAATATCTAGACCAATGTTTATCAGCTTACTTAGTAGTGCATCGTGCCAAACAGAGTCAAATAAGGCGTTTAATGTCGTGCAAAAATAAAGGATTTCCTTTTACTGCATTTCATAAATTATTTTGATTAATAATTTCAATGCATTTTCTCGTACTCCCCTTTATTATTTTTTGCATCCTGGGATATGGAGGATGTTTTCGCTAATGAATAAATTCCATAAATGTTATCAAATATTGTTTGATGTATAAGTGAAAATTTGTCTTTCCACTGCACTTGTGAAATTTCACACCTGTTTTTAAAGACAGGCTCTAAATAGAGGCTATAGGTAGTTATCAGACGGTAATGATGATTGCGGCAACAACACATTAACTGAAATACGAATGTTTGAACTTTTATGAAAATATCTCCAAATCTGAAATAATTGTACTATAAAGCTACAAATCTGAAATAATTGTAGCTATAAAGCAATGATCCATCAATCAGTACTTCGTATTTATTACATCTCATCTGTGGTTTTCGAAAGGAAATTCGATGTCGAAATTCATTTCATAGTAAATGAAACAAAAGTACCCATAAACTTTTTCTTCTTCTTCTTCTTCTATGATATACCCTTTACTATAACAAGCATTTTGCTCGCAAAGTGATAACATTTTTTAATGACCTTCATTACGTTGAGTTTAGTTTAGTTAATTGTACGACTTTGGGGCAATACCTCCTCAACCTCATCAGGCATCGATGAGCGTCAGTACAAACAACTGGCAACGATACCCCACAAAGTTGCAGCAAATGATCAAGTGCCGCTCTGTTTGGGTGCTACTACCACTATGTGGCCCATAGTTATATGAGGGGGTCGGCTGTATGTGGTTGCCGATGGACAAAATGACTGACGTACTTGTCAGCCGATGGAAGTGACTGAGATAATGCTGATTGAGACTGAGGCTGAGTGACTGTGATGATGAGGTTGGCTGGCTGGTCGCTTGGTCGGCGGTTGCATTGGTTTCAGCATCGTGTCGGTCTTGTTGTTTGACTTGTCTGGTCTTAATGTTTCGGTTTGTGCTGTTTTGTGAAATTATAACAACATGTTGCAAGTTGCATACGTGTTGCTATTAACACCGTAATAGAGTGATGGCTTTGACGTTTCTGTTCTTTTGATGTTGATTTGATCGAAAAGATTAAATGGCATCAACTTTAGGTGGTGATGTGGCGTGGAGTAGGGTAGAGAGACTCCACCTGGCCGC